>JBBPRS010000219.1:0-36817 GCA_038093155.1 Boletus huronensis | reverse complement strand
TTGTAGGGTTATCGAGGTACGGTCCCGTGCGGTGAGTGTGAGATCGACCGACTCTGTCCATTTGACAATGGCAACTTCGTCAGGGGAAGACGCTTGGTAGGTTATAGTACCGTCGTCGTTCGTTACAGGAGTTACCTGGGCAGTCAAACGGTCAATAAGCGCGCGGGTGAGGGAATAGATATATACCAAGTAAGTCAGTTGACCTGCCGGCGGCCTGACTCCCTGTTTACAGCATTTCTGTACCTGGTGTGACCGTTACCCTTGATTCTATTCGTTTCCTCAAAGCCCACCCGACTTTCAGTGAACTTCCGAGTCGGTCGACTCACTCGGCAAGGGAGGGATCACACGGGCCCCCCCCGTGTGGAACTGCACGGGAACTTGAACGAACAAATTAGCCTAGACCAGTGAAAGCGGTCAGGTGCGTCGGGTCGCGGGTGGAAGCACACCTCTTATCTGGTTACTACCGATCGGAAACCTCCCTTTCCCCCTCCGTGCTCATCCACTCGTATGCCACCAGCCTTGTACTGGGTCCTACATGCACACCTCATATGGTCACTGCATCGTGTACTCCCTATACTCGATACAGCTGGTAGTTCCCTAAACAACCCTTGGAAGGGCGGCGGTCGGGGTAGCGGTGCCCTCTGACGAGAGCTTTCGCCAGCTCGAAACCGCTGCCTATCCTGCCCCCCTCCCCACCTCTGCTCGTACTGTGCCGAGAACGGCCTCCCCTATCGCGGATCCAGATCTTCGGAGTTGGATGCCCGACGGACGATGCAAGCGGACTGACAGCCCTCACGCACTGACTAAAGACTAGGTTGCCTTCCCTAGTCTGGCCATTAGCCCTCGTTCGCGATATGGTTGATCATTTCGCTGAAGTGGAGGACATGACCACCTGGAAAGGACGAAAGTTTATCCTCAGGGACTCTCCATCTCCCAATTGTGAACCCGACCCTTTCAGAGGTCTTTTGCGACTATTCAGGAAGCCCTGATGTTCACGCACTTGGGTTATCCAGGAATTTTGGCTAGCCAAAACGGCCGTCGCCATGTTCGGAGACCAAATCGTTCCGTTTCATTACATCGGAGTGGCAGCTCTCATCCTCTTGCAGTTCTTCCGGGAGCATCTCGTGCCCCTCCGAGTCAAGCAAACTGTCGACAAGGTCAACCGATTGTACATGATGTTCTCACCCGTCGTTCAGCTCCGCAACTTTACACATCTCATCGATGATGCGCGGCCTTTCCAAGCCACAGACCCACGTGATAAAATCTATGCATTTCTCGAGCATCCGCACTCTTGTCTTTCCTCCGGCGAAGCCATCATCGAACCAGATTATAGAAAATCCACCTTGGAGATCTATCGAGAAGCCGTGGTGAGGCCAATCCAGTGCGGCCAAAGCATTGATATCTTGTGCGCCGTTCAACCCGATCCGGGCACCTCTACCATCGATCCCAATTTCCCGTCGTGGGTGCCAAGATTCGACAAGTACTACGGCTACCGCAGTCGTGTGCTTGGTCGTTTTACGAGCGGCCATTTTGCAACCGGGAACAAAGAATTCCCCTCCGAACTCATCCCCAATGACTGCGAGTCGAATAGCCTCACCGTTCGCGGCATCTTTTTTGATACCATCTGTTCGCACACCGAGCTCCTTCACGCTCGCGCGTTCGACCTTGCCGATCACCATAACCTGTTCGAGAATCCTGTCAGTACGATATGGGTCACAGGAGAACACTACAACCGCTTCCTATCCAAGCGTTGATACGATGAAAAAAGCATTCGTCTCTGCACTCATTGCAGGGGCCACTTCCCTAGGCACCACCATTGATGTCGACCTCTCTGCCTACTGGCTACGCACACTTGAATCCAGGTTCGACCCGGACAACTGTACAGCATTTGATGCCCAATACCACCTCTCTCTCCATTGTCTCGCGGAAGGGGATTCGTGGATGCGGTTCCAGGATGTGGTTTCGGATGTGTGCGATGGGCGCAAGTTCCTATTCACAACGAGGGGGTATTTCGGTGTCGGACCTGGGGCTATGCAGCTCGGTGATCGGATCGTCGTACTGTTTAGCGCTGACGTGCCGATGGTGGTGCACCAGAGGGAGGACGGTATACGCTCGTGGGGGAGTGTTATGTGATGGATCATGACTGGACAGGTGGTGAGGACGTGGCGGGGGACGTTTCCTCCTGGGGTGGGACAGCCGTTCGCACTGAATGACGTCGTCTGTTTCTCAGTTTATAGGAACAGAGCCATTGAAACTTGAACTGGAGGATATCGAACTTGTCTGACGATCTGTACTTTTTTTTTTGATTCCATTCATGCCCAGTCTGGGTGCGTCACCCCACATCCTCGCTCCTTCTCCGCTCCCCTCTGACTGATCCCTTAGTACATCAGCAGAATCAATTTGCTTGGAGAACTTGGCCGACGGCAGTCAAGTACTCCCCGGACAAACCGCCTCTCCTATATGCTGGGTGCGCCGACGGTTTCTGGACATGGAAGTGGTTCGGGAGACGAGTAAGTCACCCTAGCGGCCAACATATATATATGTGTAACCTCGTGTTCATCGATAATCAGTCAGATCACAGCTTTAGGCTGGGAAGTTCACCGCGCCTGTGGCGTATTGAAGGAGGTGGCAGAGTCTGTGATCGCGTTCGGAAGACACGCCATGTGTTATGCACGCGATGACCCTCCCAGTCTCATCCATTTTGGTATCTGTCGTCAAGCATCAAATGGCTACGAGAAATCGGCCACGCAGAAGATGTAGAGGAAGAGAATCAATGAATGGGATGTATCCGTACTTTTTTGTTATCTAGCAGTGCGATCGTATGCATAAAAAGAGCCACCTGTCTACTCCTGATACGTATTAGCGAGCGGACACAACATGCAATTCATTGCCTCCCACCATTCCTCACGCGCGTCTTTTGACCCGTGGTTTCGGGAACACTAATGGCGTGCCGAGTACGGCTCTCTTCGGCTCTGCGGCACTATCGGGAAGACCGAGTCGCTTAAGATCGTGCATGGTCAACTTGCTGATCTTACAACCTAATGATTTGAATAGCGTATTGATCCTAACGGCAGGAATTCGCATGAGTAACTCGAAAAGATCTCCGTGCTGAGATGGTGACGCACGTGGCAACTCTTTGACTCAGATCATGTGCAATAAGCGTCGTGTCCGTCGCATAGTCGTCGATGCGAAGACATAGTGCAAACATATGCGTGAGCAACAGCGTCTCTGTTTGAGATGTCGATTGCGGTCTAGACGGCGAGAGTCAGTAAGACCCCAGTCTCGAATTAAGAAGACTCCTGACTGTGTTGACCCTCTCGGTGTTTCAGTGAATCTAGACATAAGGCCGTCGATTATGATGGAAGGGACAGCGGACAGCTTATCATAGACGGTTGACTTGTCGAATTTGCGAATGGTCAGGTTTCGGAAGGACATCATGATGGAGATGTACACAAGGATCTTGCTGATTGTGACGCGGGGCATATCAGCACCCGTGGATCACGGGCAAAGAGCCGAGGACAACTCACATGTGCGTCTTACTCGGCGAAGGGGAAGAACAAACGAGATTGAGGTGTTGATTGGCCCAGTTTGATCGGTGATATGTAAGGAGGGCTTTTCGCTCCTTGCTGGAGCTAGCCTGGGTGATCGCCGAGGGTGATAGGGCCTTCCATTCCACTTCTGGGATGATATTGTGCAAAGGGTAGATTTCGGACGGAGTCTCGGCATCCGGGTTGTATGGAGGCACTAAGCGCGCGCTGTCAGCCGTTGCTTGAGCCTCCGCTGTCGAATGTGTCTCAATCCCCCTGATCCTTGCAATGCGATAGTTGGGAACGTACCCCTAGAAGGCAAAGCTTGCGTATTCCGTTGAATACTCTCCTGCAGGTGATCTGCAACTGTCTCCATCGCAGATACATCCACCTTGTTTCGCTCTTGGGCCTTGATGGCTTGCTTGGCCTTCTTGGTACCGAAGGACTCGCCCAGGGCAGCGCGTGCTTCAAGGCGCTGCAAGTTAGAAACCTCTGCGGGCTTGAGAGACTTAAGAGCCTTGACTTGGTGTGTCAGGATGTGGAGGGGTGCCTCGCGAATCGTCGTTGTCTTGGTGCGCTTGTTATGCACCGCAACGAAATACCTGGACGCAAGCACGCACGGTTGAGTGAGAAGAATACACACCAGGATCGCTAGAGACGCACCGAGATCCAACGGATGCTTGTCGACTTTCTGAGGAAGAGAAAAAGTCGACGGCATCCGTCTCTGCGGCAATCAACGTAGGCAGCTCTGCAAACTGAGGGTCCCCGTCGACAGCAGCCTTTTCCGTCCGATAACAGTCGAACGGGGTAGACTGAGGCGGTTTGATAGCAGGGAAATTGGCTGTGGTGGCGACGAACACTTTGACCCTGCACGACCACGAGCAAGCGTTCTGGTTACTCACCAAGGACAGGGCCCAGCTGTGATTTTGGCTGGTTAGACAGCGCGAACGAGACCTTGGCCTCCTTGTCGTCGCGCTTTCGCTTTTTTGAAGTCGTCGCGGGCGCCATTTGACGGTTTGGTTGACGTTTTCGTCAGGCTTTGGACGCGCTCGGACTCGGTGGGCGGCCCCTCCCTGCAAGGAGCCACTTTACACAAGGACAAGGTTTGTGTCTTCGTCGCTCCATCTCCATGTCGTATCTGCTGCTGACGCCGTCGCCAGTGTCGCTGTCGTGCTCGACGTTGCGCTAATTGCTGTATCGTTACTCATTTTGTCGTTGACCCAGCGCTCCCACTGTCACTGACCAGCGTGGTGCATTCGTTCCTCTGCCACCATGTCCGAACCTCCCTCTCAACGTCAGAGTCCATCTATTCCTCCAGTACTAACCCACGATATCAAGCGAGAAGACGGACGAGCACCAGCAGACCCAAAACTTGAAGACCTCGACGATGTCAAGCCCCCACCTGAGACACCATCCGTCAAGACCGAACCCTCACCTCCCCCTCCACTCAAGCGAGAAAAGTCAGAATCAACCACGCCGGCACCCGCAAACGGGAAGCCCAAGCGCGCGACTCCTCAGCTCATAGGCGGCCTTCCCCGTGCAGAGCAGGAAGCCCGAACGGCCTTTATCGAGCTCCCCGAAAATCACTACCAATACAATACACTTGGGCGTTCACGAGAGGCTCTGGAGAGCATGACATGCGATTGCGTGTATGAGCATGGTCAGTTTTACGGTCTCACTCCTTAGCAGGAGTCTTGAATACGTAGTAACCGGTTGTTTTCTGGTGCTGGGTATGTCGTTGGGCGTCTTTTCGCCGTTGCAGGCGTGGATGACCCGTCGGATGCGTGTGGGCAGGGCTCGGATTGTATCAATCGGCTCACGCAGGTGGAATGTCTACCAGACGACTGTCGGTGTCGGGCCCATTGCCAGAACCAACGGTGGGTACATCTTTTGCGCATCTTGCCTCCACATCTCGGTCGGAATGATGCTCATCCCAAACTTTTTCCACGACCTTTGTTGAATCTAGGTTTCAGCGAAAGGAGCACGCCAACATCGAGATCGTATTGACGGAAAAGAAAGGATATGGGTTACGGGCTGTCTCTGATCTATCAAAGTATGTCCATACTATACTCCTATCATCCGAAAACAATTTACGATTCGCATGGGACATGACAGGGATGCGTTCATCTATGAGTACATCGGCGAAGTGGTCTCTCATCCATCCTTTATGAAACGCATGCGGGACTATGCCGAAGAAGGCATCAAGCATTTTTACTTCATGATGTTACAAAAAGATGAGGTGAATGTTCCCCATTTCCTCTCTCGGCATCTCACTCATCTCTGTGCTTCTCTGTGGCTCAGTACATTGATGCGACCAAAAGAGGCGGCATTGGCCGTTTCGCGAATCACAGCTGTAGCCCAAACTGTTACGTTGCCAAGTGGCAGGTAGGCGAGCGTGTCCGGATGGGCATCTTTGCAAGCCGGTCTATCAAGAAGGATGAGGAATTGACGTTCAACTACAACGTAGACCGATACGGGTACGTCCACATTTCTACTTCAGAGTTATGTGAGTATGTTAAACATTAAGTGACTGGTAAACACAAGACACGATCCACAACCCTGCTACTGTGGAGAACCGAACTGCGTGGGCTTCCTTGGTGGTAAGACTCAAACAGATATCGGTGGCATGGACGATCTCTATCTTGACGGTACGTGTCTCTCTTCTCAGATCTCTGCAATCTGAACCATATCTTGGCTCGGCAGCTCTGGGAATCACCGATGAGGTAGAACAACTGGGGCTCAAGGGAAACAAGAAGAGAAAGGGCAAGAAACTTGATGAGGATTATATGGTACTGTCCCGCACCTTGATTCTTCATCATGTATCTGATCATCGACGCTTCCTCACAGCCCGAACTCAAGCCTCTGGTCGAGAAGGATATTCCAAAGGTTGTACAGGCAATCCGGCAGACACAGAGCAAGAAAGTGCTTTCCAAGCTCCTCACTCGAATAAAGGTACGCTGCGTCGTCGACATCCAACCCTGGCGCGTTAACTGACTTGGGTTACCCAAGATCACGGAGAACGATGCAGCCCTACGTCAAATCATGCGACTGCGTGGGTTTAGTCTCATGACGAACATACTCCAAGATTACGCCAAGGACTTGGAGGTCACCATTCTTGTGCGTTTCCCGTCTTCTCTGGGCCTCGTCTGACTCTCATTCGGGGTTCATTTCGTAAAGGCCCTCGATGCCATGGTCAAGTGGCCTCTTATTCAGCGCAACAAGGTCGAAGACTCCAAGATCAGAGTTCCAGTGCAAGTCTGCGCAGAGTCGGAGAACGAGCGTATGAAATCGTTGGCGTTGAAGGTCCGTTCATATCATCTGTGGGGAAGCCATGTATGCTAACATTAGACATCCCAGCTTCTTGAATACTGGGATTCCCTCGAGGTAGCTTACCGTATACCAAAGCGTCTCAAGGCAGTACGTAGTTCCCCTTCCCTCTAACCCCCGATCGCCCAACCGTCGTTCCTAGAATGGTGAGGAAGAGATGCCAGAGTCACTATCCGTCATCATCAAGTCGCACGACGACAATCGACCTCTGAAGAAAACGCGTAGAGAAGGCGACGATATCCAATTCAAGCCTGCAGCGCGGCCTGTGCCGCAACCTGGGATGCCTATACCATCGCCGCAGGCATCACAAGGACAGATGCACTCGTCAGACCCCGCTGTCGACCCCCAGGCGAAAAAAAAGAAAGAGATTGCAGATATCATCGCCGCTGCGAATGCTGCGGCCGAGGCCGAGGCTGCGCGACTGGCTGCTACTGCTACTGCTGCTGCGGCAGTGGAACCCCCTCCTGAAGTGGTGAGGAAGAAGCCAAAGGCGCCGAGAAAGCCACAGTCAAAGGAGGAGAGGGAGGCGAATAAGGAGAAGAGGTTGCTGAAGCTTGTGGGCGCCGTGGTGGTAAAGTGTATGAGCAAGTATGCGGGGAAGGTGGATAACGACGTGTTCAAGAAGTACGCCAAGGAGGTGCGTTGCTTCGCCTCTCACTTACGTATAACTCTGTGACTCACTCGATCTTCCGTTGCAATAGCTGACCCATATCATTGCCGAAAAGGAGAAGAAATCGTCTTCTTATAAGGAAGGTCGCCTGGATACTCTATCGGACGAGAAAGTCGGCAAGATCAAAAAGTTCGCCAAGGAATACATCACCAAGGTCCTTCGCAAACTCGAAAAATCCAAGTCCAAACAGAGCCCGTCCAAACCCTCGTCGTCACACCACAAAGCCCGCGATCAGGACAGAGGCGGACATGTACATGAACCTTCGGGGTCCGTGCCGTCACCGGATGCACGCCAGGACGGCGAGGACGACGACGGAGACGGAGACGGGGATGCGGATGGGGAAGACGCTGAGATGGTCATGTCCGTCGAGCAAGCGATGGATCTCGGCTCCGACAGTGAGGATGGCGATCACGATCGCTACCACGGACCTGACGGCGATGCGGACATGGACATGCAACATTCGTCGGACGAAGTGGACCACGATCCGTCGCCGATGGAAGGCGTGTCTTCGCACGTCCATCCGCCCGCGTCGGTGAGCGTGACGCCCATCACGCCGCCTCAACAACAGCATACGGTCGACCCGAGATTGAAGCACCGGAGCGAGGAGTCGGGGTGGGATCCAGATGAGATCAGGGTGGCGAACGAACTGGATGAGGTGGATGATTGAGCCTGTCGACGTGGACGTGGACGTTTTTGGGGGGGCTTCTCCCTGTATTCTTATTTATTGTAAGGCTATCAGTACACACTCACTCTAGTCCCCCTTTGCTTTGCTCTGTAGATTTTGATACTTTCATGGCGGGAGCAGGCTGGAGGTTACACATACGTCAATCCAATTCATCCGATTCGTCACTCAGCTTATATGTATAGCAAAGGAGAGATTTGGATTCCCTGCCGCTGGACGAAGCCCCGTCGTTGTCCACCGCAAGGTCAAATGTCATCACCCATAACTTGGCTGAGCACAAGACATTGACATTTAGATTTGTAGCAAAATACATACATAAGAAAAATGCAAGACAAATACAAATATCAGATCCTTGGGGGTGTAGATGTCCTATGCCGACCTCACATCGCGTGTGGTGTTTGAGAACGATGTTCGGAGGCAACACTGTAGGCACTGTGGTGGGGGTGTGATGACGATAGTCTGAAATGACCAGGGGGCAGATGTGATGCGCGACAACCAAGATGCGTAAAAGCGCTGCGTGTATGTCCACCAGCCGGACGTCCAAAACGTGACTTGAAGCCTTGGGTCCACCTACGACTGTACTCACGAAAGACAATCCAACTCATCTGGTTCGCTGTCTGCACACCGCAAATATCGTACCGCGCTCGCCTTGATCCGCTCGAGCACCTGACGCGGGGGACCTTTTGATGCCTTTGCGCGCGAAGGCGGCTTTGTGGTCGGCTTCAGCAGTGCATCATCGGGCTCGTCCTTGACGCTTGACTTGGTCACACTTTTGTGTTTCTTGTCGGACTGGTTCTCCTTCAACTTTTGCGACGACGAATGGGGAGGACTAGATCGTAGGTTTGTCAACGTGAATAGTTCGTGCTATGGCATGCTAAAGGACGTACACTGATTCGGAGAATTTGACAACTTTCCGAGGCCGGTCGTCATAGTTATCCTCCTCTTTTTTCCTTTTCTTCGGTTTGGAGACGTGCTCGGGAGGTTGCTCGTCGTCGTCGTCGTCTTCCACTGGTTCGACAATGTCCTGGTCAGGCTCTGCTCTGCCCTTTCGCTTCCTCTTGTCCGTGGCTTTGAGATCCCCACCTTTGACGTCCTTGGTCGCACGCGGCAGGGAGGTGGGCTCGGGCCTGATGCCATTTTTGGGTTTCGCAGATCTCGAGTTCGCAACTTTTGCTTTCTTAGCGGGGGATGCTGCTGCGTCGTCGTCAGGCAGTACCAATCGTTTCCTCGCATTTGTCTTGGGATACTTTCCATCCTGCGACCGCTCTTCCCCATCCTCCAACGTCTTCTTCGACGAACTTCCCGTACTCGCAATCTTGACGCGCGTGGCAGTCTTTGAACCGGATGCTTTCGAATCGTCCACATGAGCTATAGCCCGTTTTTTGACCATTGGTGCATCGTCGTCAGTTTCGCCAACATCTTCGCATCGCGTGTTCCTCTTAGGATTGGATTTGACTTTATGGGGGACGTCTACGAGCGTTTGGTCATCGTCTGTATGCGGGTACATTAGAGCGGGAAAGTTCATATCGAGGATCAAATACATGCCCGAAACGAGCACTTCCTTTGCATGATTTGATCTCGCTTTGGCTTGCGGTTTCGGTTTCGGATTTCCGTCCGAGGTAGATGGAGCAGCGTCACGCTGTTTGCCTTTTCCTTTCGACGTGGACCTGGGCTTGGTGTTGGGGGGAGGTTGCTCCGTGTCGGAATCTGGGTCCGCAATAATGAAATCTCACGATAGGAGAAATGAGTGGAAAGGGGGACGCACCCGGGGCTTTCTTTTTGCCTTTCGGTGGCCTACCACGGCGCTTCGGAGCAGGCTTTGTGACCGTGTCGGCTGAAAGGATTGCAAACCAAGTCTATACACGTCACATCAAGCACGAGGAAAGCCAAAACTCACCTTCTGGGTCAGCAACTTTCACCTTCCGCTTCCGGGACGCTGGCAGCTTTGATCTGGAACTCCCTGTACGCATTCTCAAGCCACGAACTCAGACATGAAATACGGTGACGAACCAGCTACGGCCTGACTTTCCCCTGCGACGGTGGCCACGCCGGTTTTGTGCGTTAGTAATGCCTGACGAGCCTTGGCAGGCGAAAGACGCTTTGCAGCGACATCCTTTGGACGAGAGGCCTTGGAGGGCGATTCACCAGAGACAGTACGCGCAAGAAGGATATCAACAAGCGGATTCGACTTGGATGGTACGAACACCCTGGACTCGGGCGCGTCAACGCACGACACGACGAACAAAAAGAAAGGGACACCGACCCGCCGCGATCACGAAAGCGGGCTTGTTGTCGCTTTAGACGCTCAGCTTTGCTTTCCTCTGCAGAGACGCCGAGCTTGGCTTGCTGTTCGACGACGGCGGGCGGGACCATCGTCGCGCCCGTTCCCCGACAACAGTCACTTCAGGCGTTGAATGGCACGTTCGTGTCATGTGACAGTGTTATTCGGTCATGTGACTGTGCACGCGATCGTCACCGTCGCTGCCGACGACGACGACGCCAACAGCGTTGACGACGGTCGCGGCGTGTCTTGCGTTTATGCTGGTTGCGACCGATGCAGCTCAGCCCGCCATCCCGAGCGTACGTTCTCATTAACAAGGTCACGCCCCCGTCCGTCCCAAACATACATTCACGTACCCCAGCATCGCATTCCTGGTGTCCTTCGAGCTTGGACTTGCCCATCTCCTTTGGACAAGTCCCCCTTGGGTTGCTTCGGGTCGATATGGGGGACGCATGGATATCTCGCCCGCGAAGGTACCGAGCGTACGTCTTCCGTTTCTATCCGCGCAAAACTCGACCGTGTGTTGCCGGAAAGCGATGCGATCACCGCACCGTCCGAAATGAGAGACGTATGGATGATGACGATGCCCGCCATCTGTGCATTCGAGGGTCTTGATCCGCTCACGGTCTACTATTGCTACCGACCCTCGGGAGAGGCGTCGTTCTCGAGGTGAGTACCCCGTGTCTTGTTCTTTCCCAGTGCCGAGTTGCACTTCTTCAGGTGCACAATGCCTTTGGCGAGGGACATGTGCCCATGAGCAAGAACCTACCGCCAAAAGGGTAGGTCCATTTTTCCCATCCGCTTCCCGCTACCTCATCCTCAGGCCAGCTACGCACACACCAATGGACGATCCCCATGCCGCTGCTTCGTCTCGCCATTCAACGACCACTCGGGGTTCTACACTTGTAACCATCAATTTACCGTCTTATTCCCCTTTCGATCTCTCCCTTTGACTCCCCGAAACCGAGCGTCCGGATACATGTATGCATGCTCGACCATAATTTTACCAAGCCCGCCATTGGCCCTCTCAAACTCATCGCTCATCTAACTTCCCAATCCTCCACACCCCTCACCACACTCGTGTCCGATGAAGACACATATATGCATGTCTTTGAACCGGGACAGAGGTGCAGCGAAGAGGAACAAGGATGGATCGAGTGGATCACGCAACGGGTGCGTTCCGATCGTTCCGCAAGGGATTGTGTCCGGCACTGCCACCCTCTTACTGTTCACCATCCTCTGCGACTCGGCTGTTTGACCTGTTGGTAGTCAGCGTGTTCGCAATACATGATTGGGTGCTGTAAAAAATATTTTGTATGCTCGGTGTAAGGTTCATAGCGGGGACGGAGCCTTGGGCAAAGGATGTCTGGAAGAGGGGGGCTCGCGCGTAGGATTGAGGAGCGCTCGTAGGTTAGCAAGGCAGCCAGCTGTGCGTGAAACTCAGTATTAAGTTTCGGTTGGTGGAATACGCGTAAAGGGAAATCTAGACAAAAGATCAATTGAGAGCTTTCCGAGACCTGTAAGTGGTCAGGTCAATGATATAAGACGGTCTAGATATTGGATTGTCTAAAGTCCAGTCGACATGAACGATATCTGGCATGCTATACGACACCAGAAGCAGCCGGCCGAACAGCATCCTCGTCTCTGCCTATCACAGTACGTCAGTATCCCACCCACACCACGGCATCCGACGACAGCAAACACGCACCTTCGAAAAACTTTTGCAAAAACGTGCGCTGCGGCCTCTCATCCACCTTGAGAAGAATACCCATCACATGGTCCGTCTGTTTCCAACAATTGATGGTCTCCTGGAGGTCCAGGCGGCCCTTGTGTATGAGGACCTCGATCGCGCGTGGATCGGTAACGTGTCGGTTCGCTTCAAACTTTTGACGGATGCAGTGTCGGACGTAGGCGGGTGTGACGGGGATGGCGTACATCGAGACGATTTCGGGTGCCTGCGTTGCATTTCCTGGTGGTCAACACGAGCACTCACGCCAAGTTCTGGAGACGACTCACGGCGCGAACCCAGCCTCTGTAGAGATCAATGACACGCCTACGAGTCTCTTCAGGACTGCTCGACATGCGCGAGACCTGTGCGAGACGGGACGGTATCGTCGTCATCTTGGATTGTATTCGAATGTCTCTGCTTTGACACTGCTCGGGCAGACTCGACAGACGTCGCTGATGTAAGCAAACGAGTCGTGATTTCCTAATTTGGGGATGACTAGGACCTCTTATCTACCGCCGCTCGTCCTTTTTGTTCTCCAACACATTCCCTTTGTCGAACATGGTCAGAGGAACAGGCAAGCATACCAATCCTGCGCATATTCTGTACCCTTATTTATCCAACACACGCTTTCATTGACAGGAAAGTTCAAGACCAAGCGCGGTGGCGGTAGGAACTTTAGGTGAGCGCGCTTGTGACCTTCACCGAGATGGGATCGGACGGTCTGACGGTGTGGATGGCGCGTCTAGTCGCGATATGGTACTCAACAATGATGGGATAGCTGAATCGAAATCGTAACTGTGCTTTTCATCATCTGCGGGTGTTCCGGGCTTTATTATCATTGTGCGCTAGGTCCCGTCGTAAGAACGCCCTGCAAGACGGCGATGACGACGATGACGAAGACGATGACGAGGAAGCGGAGGATGAAGATGATGATGAAGATGATGACGACGACGATGACGACGACGTCGACAAGGAAGGGGAGGACGCAGCTGGACCGAGCGCCACCACACAACCAGAATTGACGCGCACCGAACGACGTGACCTCAAGAGGAAACAGGCCGCTGAGAAACAGGCCCTGAAACAAGGGATCAACGAAGACGACGAGGACGCTGATCTCATCAATCCCAATCACGTCGAAAGGAAACTCAACATATCAGACCTGGGCTCGACAGAGTTGACTCGGAAGGAAAAGTAGGTCGATGTTCCGATCGAGATTATTGTCTGGTCGTCGTGTGCGTTTGGATCGCATTGAACGTGATTGCGTGTCTTTTAGGGAAGCAAAGGAGAAGCAGGAATCCAAGGATCGTTATTGGAAGGTAGGCGCGCACACTCGGTGACTTGAATGATGCATCTTACCCGATTGTTAAGCTTCATATTGCTGGAAAGACAGATGAAGCAAAGTCCGATCTCGCTCGTCTGAAGAAGATTAGAGAAGAACGCGAGGCTGCGCAGGCCAAGCGCAAGGCGGAGGCGGAGGGTCTGTATCACCGTCCTCCAATACTGTGTCCGAGTATTGACGGACCATTGCTTCATACAGCCAAGGCAGCAGAAATAGAGGCGAAGAAGAAGGCAGCCATGAGCGGGAAGCGTGTTTAATCCTCTGCGATATTAAGAAGTTGTATGCTTTATTATCATCTCCACACACTGGGGTTGTTGTGTGATTTGCTCGAAGTTTGATCATAAAGTCTCGCATTCTATTCTACTGGAGTTGAGTGACGAGGGCTCGACCCTTGAGCAGGTTACCACCTTGCCCGCTTGATACACGGCTCTATGGCTCGCGGGACGTGTTCACCTGGACCTGCGTCAGCGACCGTTTTCTGATCTCGAGGTTTCAGGCTGGTTTGGGGAGACTAGACCTATGTAATCAAGATCACGTCGACGTTTTATGGGTACATTGAGCCTGGAGGGCAACGTCAGAAATCAGCGTCTATATATATCCCGTCAATTCTTCGAGTCATCACAGTGATCAGTAGTCACAATGATGGCTCAAAGAGTTGACGAGGTGTGTCCAAAGGAGGAATGTCATGAAGAAGACACCATATGCTCAATGTCTCCAGGAAAAATTATGCTTCGCAGATCTGTCAAATCCGAGAAGGAGATAAAGAAGGCAAGGAGTTTTGAGACCCTGCTTCTTCACACTCCGATTCATAAAGTTCGCACTCCGCTCGCTTTCTGAAGGTGCCAGGTGGTATGCCGAGGCGGCAAGAACGGGCAGTCCACCCCTTGCCGAGTTTCGGCAAATAACAACACTTGAGGTTATCGTATCTTACGAGGGCGACTACAGCTTGGCACGCGTGCTACACTTCGTACGCCAGCGCTCCTCAGCGTCGCCCCACACCCATTCAGACTCGCTCTGCCACTCCCACGCATCCTCGATCGCCTTGCGCACGTAGTCGAGTTCCTCCTCACTGCCGTGAGCAGGCACAGAGTCATCCGCGGAAACGTCGTGGTGGAAACCATAATAATGGCCGATATTCTGGGATCGTAGGAGGATGCTGTTCGCGAACGGCAAGCGGACTTCTTCATAAGTCTTCAATGCGTCGGTGATGTTCCCTCGATGCGTCAACTCGTGTGTCAGCAAGCGTCCCAACACGAATGCGTCCTGCCAGGTGTGCATCGATATAATTCTAGTTGGATGTTGACTAGGCGCACCCACCTCCATCGCCTGTCCTGCGCCCGCCCCGAAGTGAGGCTCCATAGCATGTGCCTACAATGGCTTCAGCCACTGTTACGTTTGCCACAAACTAAGATAGAGCTCACTGCGTCTCCAAGTAAGACAACCTTGCCGTCCACATAATGGGGTAATGGCCGGAGTGTATGTAGTGCCCATCTCGACGGCCTCTCGACACACTGATGGCGTCAGCAAAGGGGGAGCAAGCAACGAGGATATTATCAAATACCTTCGCTAATGCTTTGGCACGAACCTCCCAGTCGTCGAATTGGTCCATAATCTCCGTTTCAGAAACATCCATCACCCAGCGACCCTCAAATGGCGTCCCGAATGCATCACGGTTTCGATAGAATATGACAACATTGAGCAGTCGCCCCTGGGAGATAGGGTATATTACCATATGCTACACAGTTATGTATTGGTCAGTCCGAAGAATCCGAAGTTGCGTCGCCCCTACTTTATTCTTTCCAAGATGCTGGATACAAAAGTAAGCATTCCACCAGTGCCAATTCTCGATGTAGCTTACCAACGTCAGGTTAGTCGGCGCTTCGACGTCGGGGTACTCCTTCGAGAGTTTCGCAGTTGGCACTAGGTTTCTATAAACCAGGATACCCGTCCACACAGGATCAATACATTCCAGCAATCTCTTTCTGGAGTCGTCGTCTCGGGCCAAGGAGGCGAGCTTCTGATACATGCTCTTGCGCGTCGCTGAGCGAACACCATCGGCCCCCACTAACACATCCGTGACGGAAGTAGAACCGTCAGAGAAATGCAGCGTTATTTTTCCGGTGTCGGAATTAACGTCGTAAAATTCGAGCCTCTTGGATGTGTGGATTGTGCAAGAAGCAGCAAGTTGCCGCAGGAGGAAGTCTACCAAGTCCTTTCTGTGGACCATCAACGACCCACCTGCAAGACACAAAAATCAGAAACACCACGAATCGTTTAACACACGTCCTCACGTTTCAGATTTCTTGAGAACCAGTGATACCCATCTCGTTGGTCAGACTTTCTGAAATTTGGACCTAAATTTGCACGGTGTTGTGAATAGGGAAGCTAGTACACAGATGAAAGCTCTACAAACCGGTGTTTTCCTGTGGGGGTCCGATAGCCATCTTAACGAGCTCGTCATACAACCCCAGCACTTTCATAATGTCCATGGTCCTCCCAAAGAATCCGATTCCAGCACCAATGGTGGTGACTGTTGGACCAGCTTCAAATATCTCAACCAGGGGGGTACCATACTTCGCGATGACCAATGCTAGCGTGAGCCCGCCTATTCCTCCGCCGCTACTACGAGGTCAGCAGCCGTCTTGCCAGGTGTGTTACATTGGGTCAGAGCCTACCAGATGGAGACACGGAACGCTGACTTCATGGGAACGTGGACGTGAAAGGAGCAGTGGTGCTAGTAATCTGGTTGGGGGTTGGACAATCAGTGGGACTGGCATGAATGATTGTCCCACATGTTGGATCTTGGAACGCCATGAGGACGGCATTTGACAGGGTTTCATGCTAAAACATCACATGTGAGAATCGTTTTCCTTGAAATTCCTGTGAACGTGTCACTTTGAGTTGGTCAGTTTCGTTTAGCGGAATGTAGACCGACCTTCATTGACATGCCTTGTTAAGATGGGTTACATAACGATGACCACCAAGTTCGTTTCCTTCCCCGAGACGCGTCGCGGTCGCCGGTCAACTCAAAGTCGGAGGCTCACGTCGGCGTCGCGTCATGCACCCTCGCAATGCATATTCCTGCCCGCCAGACTTTCTACGACTCGCAAGGCGCTATCCACCTCTCCGACCACAGTATGTTCGCACTTTTGGCACCAAGGACAACCTCATGATTATGATTGGAGCGTATTCTTGACACATACAGGCCCTACCATCGATTTTAAGAGCGCCTCTGCACAAAGGTCAGAAACAAATATATCCCTGACTCGACCACAACTCGTGCTTAGCGAATAAGAGGCGGTTGACGGAGGCGTTACTCTACCTAGACTTCAACATCAGTCTCAGTCTTCCCGACAACCGACTGTGTCCACCTGTAAGCTATCGTACTTGAGAATTCATATACATCAGTGATCTTACATCTCTTCGTAGGTACCGAACCGGTGCGTCCTTCAGTTTGTTTTGCACTGATGAGCGTCAGATCACAGTTAATGTTTTCCAAGGTTGAACTATGTACTCTGGGTCCAAGACATCGTAAAGACCTTCGTTCTCGGTGATGAGGTTGTGCGGGGGATTGACGTGTGCGCTTTAACGAGTTTGATAAAATTCGACCTTCTCATCCACGAAGCAGCGGAACCGGAGCATCCGCGATATATCCTCTGTTGGCATGTCGCTTGGAACCAAAGTGGTCCTTTGTTACAACTGGTAAGGCTTTCTCGACCCTTTTATCCCCAGCCGAGGCTCACTCTTCTTCGAGATATCGACAACGAGTCTCTTGTGTCGGCTCGGCAAAATGTCGAGCGAAACGGCCTTTCTGACAGAATCGCCATAGTCGATATGTCTTCTAGCGAATCGATCTTGCAAACATTAGAAGGAACCCTTGCAGTACCGTACATCCTCGTCATTGAGACCGGGAATGTCTGTGAGACTGATTTCACAACAGGTTTCACTTCACAATGTGCAATCCGCCTTTTTACGCCAGCATGGAAGAGGTCGCTCAATCGACAGAAGCAAAGGAATACGGACCGAGCGCGGTAAATTTTATGGAAGCATCTCGAGAACTTCGTGGTAACCTTTTGTTCAAGGTGTGCACAGGTGCTGAGAGCGAGATGGTGACACCCGGAGGCGAAGCTTCGTTTGTCTCGCGTATGTTCGCAGAAAGTCTACAATATAGAATGCGGTGCAGGTCAGCCCTTTCTGTTGCTGAGCGGAGGCATTCAACATGATTTTTGAATTAATGTTCGATAAAGATGGTATACCTCGATGCTCGGGAAGATGTCGTCCCTTCCTTTGATAGTGGGCCTCTTGCGTGAGCACCAGGTGAGGCTTATGCCCTCGTTCGTCGTGCGCGGCTAACCTGGCATGAAATCGAGGTCAATAACTATGCCATCACAGAATTTATTCAAGGGCAAACTCGGCGATGGGCAATCGCCTGGAGTTTCGGAACCCTTCGTCTTCCAGACGTGCGTAGATGTATATCAGTTTCTGGAACCATCTTTGACGCATGTTACGTCGCAGTCTCTGGCGCGTATAGCTAACCCAACATTACAAAACATCATGCCCTCTCGCACGACTCTCTACCAACAAGCAACGAATGTCCAGTCATTGGAATTCCTGTATAATAGACTGCTCCAAGTGCTCGAAGCGATCGAAGGCGTTCATGTTAATTCGGAACGCACAGACTCGACCAAAGTTCCATACGTTCTCGTAACGGCGACCGCAATCACTTGGTCTCGGTCCGCGCGGAGGAAGAAAACGTCACGTCCGATGTCACAAAAGATTTCTCAGGGATCCGTCATCTTGCAATGTCGGATTACTTGTGCGGAAGGTTCGTATCCCGTTGGTGAGAAGCAGCAAATCACGGGTCGCCATCTCGTGTATCAATGGGTCGATGGGAGCGACCGTAGCGTTCTCGAGAGTTTCGTCAGTCATGTCAACCGCAAACTGTGGAACCAGGACCATGAAGGCGACCCCGGGATTTCGTTGGCACCATCCCCCCTATAATCGTCAATGATGGCACGTGAAGGCTTGCATTCCCAGAAAACTCCGTCAGTAACCATATTATCTCGAGGGCATACGCACGACGCCTTGTCCAACAATATACTACAATACATCACGCTTAAATGTCTTTCGACTTTCTCGTGGCATATAGAGTACCCTCCTTTATTCTGCCACTGCTGCTCCTCTTGGATCATCCTCCCGATCTGGTCCAAGTTTGCGACATCTTCATGTCGGTGATGGGTTCCGTCATTCACAGGTGACTTGAAAAACTAAAAACCTGCTAAAAGTTTAGGACTTCTGGACGCTTACTTCATTCAATGACTTGAGCGGCTCCTATCCCGAAGTGAGGTTCCTTTGCATGAGCCTACAGGAAACGGTCAGCGTTCCGGGGTTGAAGACAAGGCTCATTGCCATCACCAGAAGTGCCACTAAACCTGAGACGAAACGCGGGAATGAAACTAGCCTAGACCGGTGTCGAATAAGCCAAATAAAGAATTGCGACACGAGCCATTCTTTATAGTAGACTGGCCCATGCGAGTTGGGAAGGCTAGAGGCTAGGTGATCGATATTTGTGACTGACATCCAAGTCGAAATACGTTTACTTGAGCTTTCGCAGCTACCACCGTTCATGTTCTGCGACACATTCCATCTACGATGGCCAGGTATCTACCTTGCCGAGAAACGAATCTTCTGGACCACAAAACGCGCGCGTCTGTCACCCGGGGGCCCATCAGCAGAAAGCAATACACTCGTGCTTAGGTCGGCGAATCGCAGATTTATACACCAGGGAATGGCGAAGATGGGCTGTGAGAGAGTCTCTTGTCGGTTGTATCGTTTCACGACCTCGCTTTAGACTGCCACTCTGAAACATCATTCCCCCGGACCCCGTAAAGACGCTCCGGAACTTCGGTAAGTAGTCTTCACCATTCATTTTCCATCGAAACAGACATTACTATTGACCACGATCTTTTAGTCACATGTCGTGCTCTTACGTGACCGAAACCTGTTACAGTGGCCTTGTTTCGTGTGGTCTTTGACTACGCAACAGTTTGGGATTTGTTCGAGTGTCGATGCCGCAATCGGGGACCTTCACTTTTTGAGGGTCCCTTTCAGCATCCGGTTCAGTCAAGTCCATGCTGTGCCTTGGTGAGTTCAATCATTCACCCCAAGTCCAATAGACTATATGACGCGAGGCCGGTAGGGATAGGCAAGTTGCGTCGAGGACGATACTGCAATAGCAACAGCCTCGTCACTGACGGAATGAATCGGAACAGCTGGTCATGGGACATACGCGCCAAGCCTCGGCGTCAGGAATCGGGAAACTGCATATTTCGTAAGAGAGACTGCTGATACAATGACAACACCACATAAATGCCAGCAGGTATGAATATGGACACGATTTCCCCACATAGCTGTACATAGGAGACAGCTTTCGGTGAAGATCGGAGAAGATGCGTAGCCTTCAAGCCCACGATCATGTCCGCAACTGTGAAACTGAAACAAGATCAAAAGTCAGAGAACGTATAGGATCAAAGTGGATGCAAGCCTTGCTCTCATGTGCTTGTTATAGGCAGTTTAGTTGTCTGCCATTCGGGTGATGGTAAGAGGACTTACCGAGCGCAAGCATACCCAAGAGGGTGTTGAGGAGTTCATTCTGCTTTGGAGAGTAATTTTCCCCCGCCAAATACCATGAGATGTATTTCCTGATTTCAGTTTTAGGGTCATGTCCATGGCGTAACAAAAAATCAAGTCTCCGGGTCGCCTACACACCTGTTCGGGTCAACCACTTACGGTTCCGGCGGACAGTACCGGGTGGTCAAGGGTCCATTGGTATATTGGGAACCTTTCCGCCTATAAAAGACGCTCGAGAGAGCTTTGTCCCCAGCGTGCTAGACTATTCCCTCCTCCAGCACTCCCTTTCAACGACATGGGTGGGATTACTGAAAAGCCCTCGGCACTCTTCTCTGATATATCGAGCACGCATACTTCCCAGCACGATCCCGATGCAAAACGATTACAATGTATTGCCTTCGCAGACTGTGAACAATGTACGCAGTATCCTAATGTTTGGTCAAAGATCAGGTTGGTCAGGCTTTTGAGATCTCTCGGCTATCTTCATACCTCTCACTAGGGAATCCATGCGAGAGCCGGCTGCTGAATTCCTTGGAACTATGATACTTGTCATCTTCGGTTGTGGTGGTAATTGCCAAGTGGTTCTATCATCCAAGCACGCCGTCTCCTCTAGTCCCAAAGGGGTCAGTCTTGAGAATCATTAGTATACCGTTCATGATCAGCGTTGACATATTGATGGTAGGACTATCTCTCTCTTAATCTGGGTTGGGCTATCGGTAGGAGATTTTGCTACTACGTAGGTAACGCATCTCAGACATCCAACAGGTGTGGCCATGGGCGTATGGGCCTGTGGTGGGATTTCTGGCGGTCACATTAACCCAGCGGTACGTCGCATTGTACCTACTATACTTTCATGCACTTATTTCTTACTAGTTCACTCTTACCATGGCTTCCATCCGCAAGTTCCCTTGGAAGAAAGTTCCCATCTATATTACAGCCCAGCTCCTTGGAGGTATTTGTGGTGCTGGTGTTGTTTACGCCAACTACTACCATGCCATCAACCTCTACGAAGGTAAGCCAGGCGTCCGTACTATCACCGGCACTGGCGACCTGTTTGGCGCGTATCCGGTGTGTGCTGCCAATCCTCGGTCGACAATTTGGCCTAATCATAATTGAAGGCGCCCTACATGCCTTCCGTTTCTTGCTTCTTTGACCAGGTTAATCCCACTTTGATTTATACATCCTGCACGAGTTCACATGTCTCTAGTTTTTGGGAGCCGCTGTGTTGGTCATTGCGATCTTGTCCGTAACGGATAAGCGGAATGGCCCCCCTCCACCAGGTCTCGTTCCTCTGGCACTCTTCTTCGCTACCCTTGGCATAGGACTCGGCTTCGGCATGCAAACAAGCTATGCAATCAATCCTGCCCGTGATCTCGGTCCGCGCATTTTGACAGCCCTAGTCGGCTACGGAATAGCAGGTATGCATCTTACGCTTCACAATAACAGCGTGTTTCACCACCCGTCCCAGTTTTTGACTTTAGGCACCAATACTGGCTTTGGTGCACGTTGCTCGGCCCGATTGTGGGTATGCACGCCGGAGCTTTGGTCTACGACGCCCTCATCTACACTGGTTCTGACAGCCTCGTCAACAAGCCGTGCGTGTTGAAAGATTATGTATTGCGGTTCTCTCGTCGATAGGTTTCTTTTCTTTTCTTTTCAGGGACAGCGAGGCCAAAAATAGGCATCTTGATTTCTGCGCCCAACACAAGAAAGGCGGGAAAGCAACTCTTGACATTGACATAGTTTGATGACTTCTCGTCTTCGTTTTCGTTTTCCCAACGGCTTTTCAAACTGTCCTCGCGTTCTCTTTCCGGATCACGTCGTTGCCGAGGGTGCCGACTCGAAGATGATTTATGAGTTTCGTGCACATGATGTTCTTAGTTCGTAGTGGGATACATCTGGGATGCATCGTCAGCTGCCTTGTTTCAAACAAACCATGTGATGTGCCAATGACCTTTTGTTTTTTTGTATCGCGAATAGAAAATTGATAAATCGTGAAAGCGTTCTGGTCGGGAGAGGATTAATATATGTACATCCGCAAGTATACCGAACTAATTAATCGTGTTGTGTTTGAGATGAAGCAAATTTCGAGGCTTTTGAACTTTCTGTGCGATCTACATCGACCACGTTAATATTGCGTGAGTGCTATAGATAGGAGCTTTTACGAGAAAATGTTAATCGATCACTGCTACTACGAGTCTACGACTCGGTGCGGACTTTTTAGATGGGCAATGACTTGATCGCTCTTTTCGCATCCATTGCCTTCAAGTTGTAAGATGAGGTGGGATCTTCTTAGTAGTACTGGTAGAACTACAAAAAAATTATGACTAGCTTTGTAGTATTCCTGTTGACAGTTTTCCAATCAATAGCGGCGATGCTATAACGTATAACGATAGATAGGATTTGATCTAAGATGCCACGCTCAAAAAGTTCGCGAGCCATACTGGTAATGTCGGAAATAAGCATAGTACATCCAAGAATCAGAAATCCTCGTCTAGCGAACTAGGGTATCGCGCATGTCAGCCGCTGACGGAAGGAAATCACCTGCGCAAGGAAATCACTCACAAGATTCTGCGAGAAGCTCCCCTCGCCTCTGAGTCGATGTAGTTGACGTTGGCCTTGGCGTAGTCCGACGTCCGCTTCTCGAAAAAGTTGGTCTTGCCTTGCAGCGAGATCATGTCCATGAAGTCAAAGGGATTCTTAGCATTGTACACCTTGGTGTTGCCGAGCGATACCAACAGCCGATCGGCGACGAACTCGATGTATTGACACATGAGCTGAGCGCTCATGCCAATCAGAGCCACTGGCAGAGCGTCTTGGAACGGGATCGTGAGCACACGCGACTCGAACGAAGCATCACGAGAACATACCAGTCAGGAACTCCTGTTCGATCTTGACGGCCTCCGTTATAATGCGCTCGATGATGTCAGGGTGCGGCCGACGCCGCAGATGGCTGATCAACAGGCAAGCAAAGTCGGTATGCATTCCTTCATCGCGACTTATGAGCTCGTTGGAAAAGGTGAGACCGGGCATGAGACCACGCTTCTTCAACCAGAAAATGGATGCAAAGGAGCCGGAAAAGAAGATCCCCTCAACGGCAGCAAAGGCAACGAGACGCTCGGAAAACGTGGAGCGCCGGTCGGAGATCCACCTGAGAGCCCAATCTGCCTTGTGCTTGATGCATGGGATGGTCTCCACGGCGTCAAAAAGGTACTCGCGCTCGTCGGGATCTTTGATGTACGTATCAATGAGGAGAGAATACGTCTCGGAGTGGATGTTCTCCATCATGATTTGGAAACCGTAAAAGGAACGTGCTTCTGCGGCTTGAACTTCGTTCGAGAAAC
Organism: Boletus huronensis; assembly: GCA_038093155.1. Classification (NCBI taxonomy): domain Eukaryota; kingdom Fungi; phylum Basidiomycota; class Agaricomycetes; order Boletales; family Boletaceae; genus Boletus; species Boletus huronensis. The sequence goes on along the minus strand of JBBPRS010000219.1, from coordinate 13,288 downwards.
GCTCGACCAGGTTTTCATTCACAATACCATCGGAGGCAGCAAAGAATGCAAGAACATGGGAGATAAAATGACGTTCGTTATCGTCAAGTAGATTGTTCCAGTCACGGATATCATTCGAAAGGTCTATCTCCTCAGCGGTCCAGAAGCACGCTTCCGCTTTCTTGTACATCTGCCATATCTTGGGGGACAGTCAATCACGAGAAATAAAACGAGGTGATGTACATACTTCATGGTATTGTATAGGAAAGAGCACGAATCGACGCTTGGACGGCTTCAATAGGGGTTCCTCGCCTGTCAAGATAATGCATGAGCACAGAGAAAGTGCTCCAAGCCAGAACACGCACACTCAGGCAGATCCACCTCGCCGACAAACCTGTTACGAGCATTGTGATCTCCTTCTGTCCCAGACTGCTCGGGAGATTCAGGGGGTGGTGAATGCATGTTGCAGTCATCGATGATTATATGGCCGGTATCACATTCTCGCTTAGTTGAACCTAGCGACAAAGAAGTGACAGCCTTTATGATCTGACGAGAGTGTGAGGGCCAGAGAGTTGTTGTCCGTGAATCGTTACCTGCCTGCTCATTGGAGACACAACTACAGGGGCGTGGCATTAATGAGACAGACTCATCAGAATGACAAAGATACATTAAATATTAATGACTCGGGGGGACACGGAGCCGGTGTTAGGGGTCTGGGGGTAAACACTATTAAAAACCTTTACAGTACAGGTACCCTGAATAATTCCAGAATGTACCATATATGCCATCTACAGGATCCCCACACACCGCTCCAAGTCGAAGAATATCGGTACAATAGTATGAAGCGATGGACTGTCCATTGGCCCGAGCTACAACTGCAGAGAATTCACTTCTCGTGTGCATAAACAGAAGAATGGAGGAGAACTGAAAGACATTTCTATTGCAATCGTACAGATTTCCGCTTCCGCTTCCGTAGCATCGCTTGGGGGGATGACGGACGGGCCGCGGGTGGAGGACTCGAAGGTCGGGTGAAATACTTTGATCGAGCAAGGACGTTCAGAATAGCGGTGGACATGTAGTGACCGAGGATCCCGACGGTAGCCCCGATGATGCACGCAACAGCGCAGAATACGTAGACCGGGTATAACGCAACTGCAACCGTACGGATGATCGAAAACGGGGTGAACAGCGCGATGGCAAACGTAATTTCGACCACGACGAAGACGGGCGAAAGTAACGCGTGAATGATGGACCAGATGATGCGTAAAGGGTACACCATGGTGATGAGAAAGCGGATCCCGAGGCGAAAGAAGAGAGACAACCCGGCTAGGGCCAGCTGTAACAAGGGGAGAAGCGTGGCAATGGGAGGAGGTTCCGCCGTTGGGGAGACGTTTTCAACCGTTCCAGTCATAGTTGCAGCTGACATGGCAGCAAACGCGACCCTCTACGATTAATTTCGCTCCTAAGGAAATATACGTCGAGCTGACAAAATTGAAGTACTCACCACCCCGAGGATATGTTAAGAATGCTTGAGTGGAACTTGCTTGTAGTAGATGACAGCAGACGTCGACGAAATCCGCAGATAAGCATTTACAGCCATCACGTGCCGAGTCGGACACCTTCAATACCACCACCCTCTACCATTGACGCAGATGACCATTTCATTGCAGAATCTTCACCTGTGGATGGAGTCCCCACTCGTCCAGCTGTTTCTTCTCCTAGTGCTTTCACCGCCTCCGTTGCCTCTGATGGTCCCGAGCACAAACAGCGACCAAAGGAGGATGGTTCCAAGCTCCCCAGTCCTCTATCCAGAGCGCGGTCCCCTCATCGCCGACCTGGAGCATTCCTGCCAGATGCCCTAGAGCTACGTTTCGCTGAGAAAACACTCAGGCCTGGAGGAGACTCCGGATTATCCCTCGATGACCTTAAGAAGGTATTATCTCACGAATATCTTCGTCGTTGATGCAAGTAATATTATCACAGGGTCAGCCGCTCCTCAGTGTAGACCTGAGACAACTACCAGATAGGGCCCTTGAAGAGGTTGTTCTGATGAAGCATACAAGCCAGGAGGCCAGGCGATTCCGTGCCTTGGCCTCGGCGTGGGTGTTGAAAGAGGCTCGACACTACTTGAATTACCTCACTTGCATGCACCAAGTTCACCAGGACGAGTTCTCCCGAGCAGTAGCAGATTCTGCTTTGGACAATCCTACACAATTCCGACACGAATCATACAACGAAGAGCTACAGTCCATGGCAATCGCGGACGCTCGGCTCGATTCCCTCGGAGCAGAAGTTGAATCATACACGAGTTCATCTGAAACCCCACCCCCTGATCATGGAATCCTCGAGGAAGACTCCCTTCCTGGCTTCCCTTCAGGTGATCTCATTCCAGCTTCCGCTAACGATGAAGATAAGTTAAGGTTATCCCACGAGGAGTAAGGTCTGTGTGTAAGGATATATGTTCACAAAAAGTAGATATGCAAATGTCTCTGGCACCGCCTCATCCAAGGCTAAAGTTACCACCGTTGGACAAGAAAATGATAGGCAGCCCATGGCCTGGGCTGCTCTCACGCCCGAGACAATATCACACAAGGACATAGTGCCATGGATACCAAATGTCCGGAAACTAGTTTCGCGTTCGCTGTCGCTGGGCTATCTAGATATCATGGAGAGGGGAGGAAAGAATGGCATACACAATCTCACTCCTTAGACGTTTCGAATGAATATCACGGCAAAAAGGATGAAACGAAGATGCATTCCATCCTCGGACGAAGCTTGTGAGAAATCTAATCTGTCAAAGCGTCAGAGGTCTTGAATTCAAGTACAAGAAGGGTTCCTACCTAGGGTAATGACATAATTAGTGTTTCACCTACTTCAACTTGGAGAATAGTTTTGGTCCTGCACAAGCCTGCAGAAAGTGTGAAGCTGTTGAATGCAGAATAAGAGTAGGATAACATACATCCACACAGTGCATCATGCTTTGCACGTCGATTAGGTTAATGTTTAAAACACGCATGCATCTGTAAAACACGTACTGGACTTCCGTTGACCAAGTGCAATTAAAGCCATGTCAGTCTGGTTCCCAGAAAGAGAAGGGAGACGAAAACATACATCTGTTAGGATAACATGTCAGCTCACAACAAAGGAAACATGTGGATTACTTACAATTCCTCAACACAGTCCTCGCCTTTGTAGCCTTCGCCTGCCGAGACCTTCTGTTGACAATGTTCAAAGTGTCGCGTCAGAGGTGCGCATTTGGTCGAGCTTTTGCATTCGTCACTGATTACCGGGAGCAACTGGATAAAAAAAGTATGAGCATAATAAAGAACCGAGTTGTGTGGGTTTCACTGACGTCTTCCGGCTCTTCTTCCTCCTCCGCCTGTTCAACTTCCTCGGCTTGCGTAGACTCTACGACTTCCTCCTTCTCCTCTGCGTCGGCGTGGACGACGTTCAAGAAGGACGAAAAAAAGGACGAGAGACTCATGGACGCGACTTGCGGAGGTACTTGATAATGATATTCAGACCAATTTTGCGCTGCTTTCGGTCTGGCCGCTCGCGAGTTTACGGGTTGTACACTTCGAGCGCCTCTTGAAAGATGTCCTGCGACTTCCAACTCCGCGGCTATTAGCATTGGGCCTCAGTGAAGTCCAGCTAACGTCCCACTTACAGTATTAGGTCTTTGATTTTTACCCTACACTATGAGCCAACGAGGTATTTGCTGTCAGTGTTGGTAACTAAGCTGCATATGCAACATGTACTGTTCCAGTTTGGTCTTTCAACAGGACAACTTGAAAAAATGCGATCTGACATTCATTTTTTTTATCAAGTAGGTTTTTACGAGGGCGACTGCTCACTCCCACAGCATGCCTCACACCACGCAGTGCGTATTCTGTCAGTTGTCGTATGCATCACTCTGATCCTCGTTGACTCAGGCAAATGCAATATCAGTGGGCGTGATACAGACCAACGATGATTCGTGAACATCGTGCATCCCACTATCTGGAGCGTTTTCTCAAGTGTTCCACCTCGTTGCTTTGACTTATCAGGTCGACGAGCGTTGTACCACGTGCGTTCCTCGAACGTATCATCCTAAAATACTCTTATCGCCTGTGGCTCGGAAAAATCAACTCATGACAGTCCATCACAAAGTGTTTGTGCGGAAGTCGCCCATAGCTGACTCGATATCTTTGTTTCCAGTCGTATTTCGTTCATGGTGTGGTGTCGACGGGAATCGATTGCAATAGCCGAATGCTGCGCACTCGATCTCTAATTTACGCTCACTCATACTGTACCTGCTTATCCATCCTGAAGGCACTCGAATGGCCACCTGACTTCAATGGTGGCGACGGCTAAGAATACGCGACAGGACATGATAAGAACCATGGCTCGTATTTCACGCTCGTCCGAGTCGCCGCCGACCTTCTCTCCAACCCAGCGTGTCTCGTGCGATGGATACAACAACGTTCGAAGGTGGTCCCCGTGGTGCTTACTACCTGCCTTCTCCTGCTCTCAAGGAGGAGGATTCACCTTCTGAAAATGAAAAGGATAAGACAGGCGCACAAGTGGATATTGTTTCCATAGAACAGCAAGACAGCGGCACTCTCGCTCCACAGGCGATTAACACAGACGATCCTTTCCCCATCGATCCAGACGCGCCAGTGGAGGAATATCAGTTCACCTGCCGTGCAGCTATCGTTGGTTGCGGACTCGGTGCTGTTATTGCAGCTAGTAACGTTTATCTTGGCTTGAAGGCATGTCATTTCCCTATAGATAAGTCCCCTCGCTCAATCTGACGACCCCAGACCGGTTGGACTTTCGGAGCGTCCCTGTTCGGCGCAATATTTGGATTCGCAATTCTAAAGCCCCTGTCAACGGCCCTTCCGCGTTCCCTGGGAGGTGGCTACTTTGGACCCAAGGAGAACAATGTCGCGCAGGCAGCCGCAACCTCGGCTGGATCCCTGGGATTGCTCTTCACCTCTGGTTTTCCAGCAGCCTATCAACTGGGACTGCTCCAAGCGTCTCCAAGCCAAGACATTGGCCGTCTGTTCACGTTCACGATCTGTTGCGCCTTTTTTGGACTGGCATTTTCTATTCCGCTCCGCAAGTTCTACATCCTCAAGTTGAAGCTCGTCTTCCCGACCGGCGTCGCGGCTGCGTATACTATCCGATCGTTGCATGTCGGCAAAAACGCGGCAGTGGAGGCAAGCAAGAAGACAAGGGCGCTCATTCTTGCGTTCTGTTTCGCTATCGCCCTCCGGGTGGTGAGCGAGTATGCGCCGGCGTTGCTTTGGGACTGGCATATATTCTACGCGCTGAACAGAATTGGGTGGACCTCAGCGATCGTGGCAGAGAGTTGGGTCAGTCTGACGCATGCAGCCTTCTGATTTAAGCTGAGCAAGGCTCTGACAGGGATGGATATGGGAATGGACGCCGGCTTTTATCGGTGTTGGGATGTTGACGGGCATCAACGCATCCTATAGTTTCTTGGGTGGAGTACGTTTTTCACACAGTTGTGTCTAATGTTGGTGTTTCACTATCGTCAGAGTTTCTTGGCGTGGGCTATCATAGGGCCCATGATCGTCAGTAGAGGAATGGTGTGTGCTATGTATACCACATCACCGGGGGGACGCTCTGAGGGTTTACGTAGGCATCCGGTATTCCTGCAGACGCCAGCATACCCGGTTACATGAATTACTTTTCTATGTAAGCCGTTTCCTCAAGCAACGCCAACCTAACAGATCCTTACGCCTCAACCAGGACGCTCTCCGATCCGGTCAATGATCCTTCACCCAGATATTGGCTCGTAATAACCACCATTTTGGGCATTCGTTCACCCACTCAACCGAGAACTAGGTTTGGCCGGGTACGGTAATGCTACTCTGCACAAGCTTCGCAGAGGTGGCTTGTAACGCAAGGTCGATCTACACGGCTCTTCGGGGGATGGTCTTGAACGTCACTGAGAAGCTCCAGAGACTGCCTCCTGGTGATAGAACAAAGGACGAAATTTTCGACCCCGTTCCCGAGAACGAACGTGTACCTCTGTGGATGTGGAGTTCTGTGCTCCTCGCAAGTATCATCATTAGCTGTGTCGTCATGGGCGTTCAGTTTGGTCAAAACGTCGGTGTCACACTGCTCGGTAAGAGGTGTGCTTATCTCATGCTTTTGTTTGCTCACTCGACTGCTAGCCATTCTTTTCGCGTTTCTCTTTAGTTTTATCGGGACCGAGAGTTGCGGACGGACAAATATCACTCCGGTGACCGCAATCGGTTAGCTTTGATTTTCGTTAAGCCGTGGACGTGACTCTAATATTGAAATCAGGAAATGCGTCTCAACTAGTATTTGGTGGGGTTGCGAAAGGGACAAATTACCCTCCAAAGCAGAATGAGCTTCTTAACGTCCTTTCGGGTATGCTTGCGCTCGGTAGGTCTTCTGACCGTCGCTTGAATGGTAGACAACTAAATTGCCTATGACAGGCGCTTCAGAGCAAGGTTTGCATCCACTTTGATCGGAAACGTTCTTCGACTTTGATCTTGTTCCACAGCTGCGGACATGATCGTGGACTTGAAGGCAGCACATCTTCTCCGATCTTCACCGAAAGCTGTCTTCTATGCACAGCTGTGTGGGGCAATCGTGTCCATATTCATATCTGCTGGCGTCTATGTTGTGTTTTCGTCGGCGTACCCCTGTATCAACAGTCTCTCTTACGAAACATGCAGTTTCCCGATTCCTGACGTCCAGGCTTGGCGCGTATGTCGCATGACCAACTGTTGCGGTTCGTTCTGTTACTGATGATGATGATGAATAGGCTGTCGCAGTTGCAGTGTCGTCCTCGACGTTGCCTATCCCACCGTCCTCGGGTTATGCAGCCATTGTACTTGGCGTGGCTTCTGTCCTATCGGTTGTGGTGAAATACAAACTGGTGCCCCCGAAATATCATGCATTCGTTCCGTGCGTATCACAGCCAACGCGCGAGTTCGCGACGCTCACTCTGACGTTTGTTCAGAAACTTTAATGCGATGGGAATCGCCTTCATCATGAGTAAGTCTCTAAAACCCGCTAATAAACCCGACACGTCGATCACTCAGATGACACAGATGTGAGCACGTACCCGTTGGCGATGTTCTTTGGATCCACCGTTGCGTTCTTTTGGAGAAGAACGTGAGTCTGCGCTCTGAATGTCCCCCGCTAGAAAGTATGTCCTGATCAGAAAAGCCAGCTTCGTCGACAATTACCAGATGTATTGTTTTGCGATCGCGACTGGGTTCATCGCGGGAGAGGGACTTGGCGGGATCGTTACTGCCATTTTGACGATCGCTGGTGTTTCGGGAGCGACGTATGGGACGACGGTTGGTTGTCCGGGAGGGGTTTATTGTGGATGAGGGGAGATGACGTTATGTAGACTCATCCCGATCGTGTGAGACGCGTGAGACTACTTCAAACTTGTTCCACATGTTCAGCCGTCTGAACCAAGTTCGCACTGCATTTGTCTCGCTCGCCACGAAATCGTTCTCTACGACCGGCATCGACCCGTCTCAATATCGCTCCGCAATGACCTCAGGTACCGATCACGACCTGCGCGAAAGAATAGCTCATACATGCATGCCCATGGGATGTAGCATCACAGCAGCCCGAGATTGCCACCTTTGCAGCGGGTTGTTTCTGGGGCGTGGAGCATATCTTTTTGAAGCATTACCCGCCCTCTCAGAACAAGGGGATCTTGAAGACCGCGGTCGGATACACTGGGGGAAAGGATTCGTCGGTCAACCCGGGCTACGGGGAAGTGTGTGCTGGCACGACGGAGCATGCGGAGGCGCTGAGGATCGAGTTTGATCCTTCCGTCGTCAGCTATGACGAACTTGTCGGTGAGTGTATGGGTGGGCATGCTTCGTTTTTCTCAAGACTGACGTCTCAGAGTTCTTTTATCGCACGCATGATCCGACGACTGTGAACAGACAGGGAGTGGATACCGGTACCCGTACGTCCTGAGGACAGGGTGATCGTATGGCTCCTGATCGTTGTATGCATGCAGAATATCGGTCCGCCGTCTTCACTCACGGTCCCGAGCAAGCAAGCATCGCAAAGCGCGTCACGGAGGAAGTCCAGGCCAAACATTTCACGCCCAAGGGAAAGAAGATCGTCACAGAGATTCTCCAGGCTGGACCGTGGTATGATGCCGAGGACTATCACCAACTGTACCTGTTCCAGAATCCACAGGGATACCAATGCCCTACTCACAGATTACATTGGTAACGGTCGCATACAGTAAGAAGAGATGTATTCGTGTACTGGCAGGAGCAAGGTTCTACCACGACGCCTCAGAGGGATGCGAGCCCGTCCCTTGGGATGTAACAAGAAGAGTGGTGCCGAACGGGCGATGTCAACGCGAACCCGTCAAACGAGTAGCTCAACTCTCTGCACCGTCGTTTCTCTTCATCGGCGTTTTTGATTGTGGAAGAATCGAAAGAACCGACAACTGGAAAACGTGGAATTTATATGGACAGCGTGTGGGAACGGATTACATGTACCCCCTATCCATACAGGTTTGCTTGCATTGTAGTGTTGTTTTTGACCAGCAAGTGCCAGTTTCCTGCCAGGTCCGCGTCTGTCGAATCGCAGAAACGCCCGGCCTTGTGAGCGACGAGGGCTGCGCTGTGTTTTAGCTCCCAGTCCGGATCTGCTTATATAACCAGGAAATTCCGGGGCTCCAAGCAGCCACGACTACCTCCGTCGACATGCCCGCAGCCCACAAAGTACCAGAAAACCACCCAGTGCACGCCTTTCTCGCTAACTGCGACCCCAAGGCAGAGATATATGTCACCCACATCGACTCTACCAATGCATCCACCCGAAAGTACGTCGAGCATCCACGTTCGCTGAGATTCCACGACTGACGTGTCTGGACATCCAAGACGCCACTTTCTGATGCTAGTAGGCATGAACATGGCCTGGTTCTTTCTCCTCATAAGACGGGTATATCGCGGCATGTCCCATTACGGGGTTTGGTTTGCCATCGGGAAACTGGTACCGAAGTGGTCCACGGCCGCACCGGACTTCCACATGGCGCTCCTCGGCAATATCGTCTTGGACCTCTTTATCTTCCTGATTCTCGTTCCTATGATACGTGATTTTGTCAGTGGTGCCGCCACTCTGCGTTTCCGCTATGGATTCCCTCAGGAAGAAATCGTTTTCCGTAAACCCAGTGAGTCTACCATAGCAAATATCCTCCCAGAGGCTCCGGAGAAGAGGGACGCTTTCATGAAGGACCTTCTTCGCCGTGCTGTCGACCCCGAGGAGATGAAGCACGCAACTTTTGGTTTACCATGGGAAGAATGGGTGTATGACTACAAAGCTATGGCGGCCGCTTGCGAACTGGACAAGAAAGGCGTCATCAACGCAAAGACATGGGAACTCTGCGTGTGGATGAGGATGAAAGACAGTTGGACTGCTGTTGAACAGGGAAAGGAGGACGATCTGCAAAATCAGCTTGGCATGATGGAAAAAATGAGGGTATGGCCGTCGGCGGGGTACGATTGCGTTTTCGCTCATGGTTTATGCTACAGGATCATTTGCGCGCCATGGGCAAGATAAACGTTTTCCACCAGATGATGGAAGTCATCCAGGTGAAAACGATGTCAAAGGACGGTGCACCGCTGCCGGTGACGGATGACGTTGATGCGATCATAGCGGAAATCTTCAAACGAAATGATGTAGATTTCGAGAAGTTGACAAACGACCTGGCCAAAGATGCTCCGCCCTCTGCACGGTTCGCCAACAGCTCGAAGAAGCGTGATTGATGGGAACGTAGTGCGTGCAGGGAAACAAGTTGTTCTCACAGCAACGAGACTCACTTTAGCCGCCCAGTAATCGTACCTAGAAACCAAATGTTACTGCTTGCGCCCGGTGTGCTGCAAAGTATAGAATCCAGCTCATCGCGACCTCGTCGGGCCGACCCATCCCCGTGCTGTTGACCAACGTTCTTGCGTTGAGTGCTCTGTCCTTGTGACTGTTCATGTTATCTCCCAGCTATCTTATTAGTTCCGGTTCACCAAGTTCCTTCCCACGGCGACAAGACTACACGAATGCCGTTATCTCGTCCATCCCGTTGGCTTCTCTGCCATCAACGATCACACCCACGTATCAGCAGGCGTATCATACCAGAGCACACACCATGACCATGTTTCGCGTCCCTTCCAAGGGTGCTTCGTCGGACACCCAGGGAGAGAAGAAGACGCGTTTGCAGGAGGACCATGCACGCGCATTGTCAACCAAGGAGGTAGACACTGGTGCAGAGATTGTCGCTGGTTTGTCAGCCGAGCTGGATCCCGTCGAGTCGGCACGCGTCAGGTTTGCAACAACACATTCCATCGTTATCTTTCACTAACATGGAGCGCACACAGGAAGAAGATTGATTATCACATCCTCCCAATGATGTGCAGTGAGTTCTGACTCTGTCTTTCAAAGTGGTCGGGTCATGTTTTAACTGGGTTGTTGTTAACCAGCGCTCTACTGGTGAGCAGAGGCGGTTTAATGACTGCTTGTTTTGTTCATTCATTCTTGGGGATGCAGGATCCAGTTTATGGATAAAACCACACTGGGTAGTGCTGCGATTCTTGGCATAGAGTGAGGTTTTTCGTGACATGGGAACGTGGAATATCCTCTGACAAGGCACAGCCAAGGCGCGCATCTATCGACCAATCAGTAAGTGCTTGTGACTACATGGGTCTCAGGTGGTTCTAATACCGCGCTTCAGATATAATTGGTACTCATCCTCATCTACCCCTTGGTGATCACTTACACGCGTCTGATGTTTTGTCGTCCTCAGGCTCGGAACGATATTTTACATCAGTTACTTCGTCTTTGAATATCCGCAGAACCTTGCCCTCCAGCGGTTCCCCGTTGGCAGATGGATGAGGCACGTGTCGCGACCATGTAGCTGCACTGTCCATCACTCACCCTGCATATAGCCTCAATATCTTCGTCTGGGGCATTTCATTGATCTGTCAAGCTGCCTGCACCAACTTTGCGGAACTCTTTGTGTGCAGACTCTTCCTGGGCATGTGTGAGGGTTCCATCACGGCGGGGTTCATGATTGTTAGTTCCATGTTCTACACGCGCAACGAACAGACGTTGCGATTTGGATATTGGTGTGAGTGAGCCCCGTTGTCAGGCGTCGTTATCTGTGCTGATAGGTAGCTAGTCTTGATGAACGGAACAGGTAAGCCGACCGAACTGGGTCGCGGGCAACGTTGACTCGTACAACAGCCCAAATCATCTCTGGTTTCATCAGCTTTGGATCTCTGCACATTCAAACTGCTGGATTTGCACCCTGGCAATGGTGAGGGTCTCAGCTGCTGGTAGACGATTGAGGAATACTGACTGTCTGCAAGGTTGATGATCATTACTGGGGCCATAACGCTCATCATAGCAGTGGTCTACTGGTATTGCGGAGTGCTTGGGTCATAACCTCGACTGACAGTGTATTCTGCAGGTTCTTCTTTCCCGATTCTCCTACCAATGCATGGTTCCTTACACCGAGCGAGCGTGCGACGGCAGTCCAGCGCCTGAAGGTGGGAGACTCATAAAAGGTGTAACCATCACCACTCGTGTGTTGACGGAACCCTCTAGGAAAACCAAACTGGTGTAGAGAACAAGCACTTCAAAAAGGAACAGTGCGTCTTCATACATTAACGTTCTTCTTTTGGTATTGAGAGGCGAACGCAGGATGATAGAAGCGCTCTTAGACCCCAAGACATGGCTCTTTGCACTCTTTTCTGCTTTGGACAATGTACCCAACTCGCTCACGAATCAGCGCCAGATCATCGTTTCATCGTTCGGTTTCACCTACCTCGATACGACGCTTCTCGGTTGTGTCGACGGGTTCATCGAGATCATGACCATCTGGACGGGAGTGACCCTCGCGTCTCGGATTCCGAACGGTCGTGCCTACGTTGGCGTGATATACTTCATTCCATCCCTCATCGGGGTATTGATGATCGAGTTCTTACCGTGGAGCAATCAAATTGGGCTACTTTTTGGGATCTGGCTCGTCGATATCGGTGTCACCGGATTCGTCTTGTCCTTGTCCTGGTTGACGAGCGTAACGGCGGGACACACCAAAAGGGTGCGTCCGTCCAGCTTTTCCTTACATTCTTCTCAAATGGGCATAATATGACGATGTAGGTCACGACGAACGCCATCATGCTCAGCGCCTACTGCATCGGAAATGCAGCGGGTCCATTTATGTGGCAATCGCAGTATAAGCCAAGGTACGTTCCCTCCCTCCCTTTTTGCTTTCCTGACCCGTGCGCCCCATTGTAGGAACCATATCCCGTGGATCGTCATTGGTATCTGTTACTTCACCTGTCCGTTGTTGTTGTTGGTCATCCGTTGGATGTTGGCGCGGGAAAACACACGACGGGATGCTGAACCGATCGAGGAAGAAGAGGTGTTCTTTGTGGAGAAGGAATCGGAGGACGGGACGCGTGTACAGGTCGAGGTGGACAAGGTACGGCGTCGTTTTTGTCGTCCCGCTGCTGTCGCTTTTGTTTTTCCGAGGGTGGACCGGATATTGACGGTGATTCTTGACAGGCATTCATGGATTTGACGGACCGGCAGAACCGTGCTTTTAGATATGTGCTTTGAGGGAGTGGACGTACACCGAGGCTGATAACATGGCAGGAGAAGGTCTGATGACAGTCACATATGTTTTGCTATGACGATACGTCGAACGTGGATATCATGCTTGGATTGCCTGACAAGTTTCATGTGCCTTTTGAAGATGGCAACGTCCGAACTGAACTCGACCACGTTTTTATCAGGTCGACGGAACACCTCGGATCGTTTTTGGACGACATGGCTCTTGAGATTTTGCATATCGGTGTCGATGTCGGAAAACACACGACGGATTCTAACGTTTTTATTTCCGAGATGCCAGAGTCACTCGATAGTCGAAATTCCTGAACGCGTCTGCTTGGGCTCGAGTCGACCAGGGAAATTCAACGCAGCAAGCTTCGCATACGCGTTCGTCGTGGGGGACCCAACCATCGATGACCCACATCCACCCCCTAGTACCGATCTGTTTAGCACGGAACGAGTGACACTCACGAGTCACGATGAGGATGGAGTTCGTCTTTGGCGCCGCCGCCTCTCGGTGTGAGGATTCTTATCTTATCTTATCTTATCTTATCCTCTCTCTTCACTATATCACAATCTATTATGTAAATGATCCAGATGATGACACTGTAGTCTAGAACCACCTATGTCATACCACATGTTAAACATGAGTAGTATATTAGAACTCAGATGCCGG
>JBBPRS010000218.1:0-37101 GCA_038093155.1 Boletus huronensis | reverse complement strand
GCGGCAGCAGAAATCACGCCAGCCAGAACAAAGTCGGCGAGGGTCAGAGTGTCCAATGCCACGTAGCCAGAGGGACGCGCCGCAAGATGGGACTCGAGGTAGGCAAGGCCACGAGCAAGGCGCTCAGTATTTTTATCAAGAGTCTATGGTGAGTGCTTCAGATATCTGCCCATCAACAACGACTTTAGTCCTTACCTCGAGATTGAAAGGTCCAAAGAAGCCGTAGATCAGACCCGTGATGTTCTGGGTTGGTGCGCTGATCTCGTGCTCAGCGAAGTGCACCCACTGATCGACAATCGCAACTTCGTGTGCATTGGAGCCTAACAGGCTAACTTCGGTCCCGATGCTGCTCACTGAACAGGTGAGTCCATGATAGCCGTCGATTTAACCAACCCTGGGCCACTCACAATAACGGGCAATCGTAGCACCTTCGATCAGCTTGAATCCATCCGTTCCCTCGAAGGCAGGGATCTTTCCATAGGGAAACTTGGTCGTAAACTCGGGAGGTTTGCTCGTGAACGTCCACTTAGGTTGTTCGAGCTCAAATCCATTGACGGCTGCAACACTGAGAATCTGTAGCGACACAGTAACAATTAGCTTCAGTCTGAAGACGCGGGTCAGTCATAAACGTACGACTTTGGACTGACGCTGACGAACGTCACCCCAGAGAGTACCGACAGGAGTCATCTCACTGCGTGAATATAGAGGTAATGTTGAACGATCAGATGATGAGGGCCGCAGTGGTCCAAGACGGGTCCTCTTATACGCTCGTGCATGGAGTAATAGCAACTCCGATACCTTACAGTCAGCAAGCGAGTTGGATCAGTAATCCACAGCACCTCATCGCATTCCGTAACAAAAGAATTTGTCGTCTCACCGGTGAAAGTAGTGGCGGTGATTCATCATGATTGAGCGCAAGCTTTGTCAGTACCTCCAAGGGTTCCCACGCAACCGTTGGTCCTGTTCAATTTCGACCGTAGTTAATTACAGACCCAGCCTAGATTTTTAAACTCAGGTCTACTACACTTTTGTAGTAATACTCGACCAGCATCAACGCAATGGGGTACTACACAACGTACTACTCGATCGGTTTTCCTTCTTTCCTCGTCGTAATAATTGCTCTCTACCTGTTATTCACAGGTCCGTTCCTACCCAGCTCGGGCTGCAACGTGATCACTAACCCGATTGGCGCTACAGGCTCAGGCGAAGCATTCAATGTTGGTCGCTTTCTCGAAGAAACGAGTCCTTTCGTCTGGGGGTCTCTTGGAATCGGTCTTTGTATCGGCCTCAGTGTCCTCGGAGCTGGATGGTACGTCGCTTTGTGGCAGAACCTTTTCTCTTGCGCCAGTGTGTTTGCTGATCCAGCGTCGTTCCTGCAGGGGCATTTTCTTGACCGGATCTTCCATCCTAGGTGGAGGTGTCCGAACACCACGAATTAGCACCAAGAACTTGATTAGGTATGTCGGTTCCATGTGTGCTGCTTCTGTCGTATTTCTCATCCTGTACCTTGCATCTCTATGCGTTTCTGTACCCGCTTAGCATCATTTTCTGTGAGGTTGTAGCCATCTACGGGGTGGTATGTCAACCGACACGTTTCGTCGTAATCCCGTAGTACTATTGACCTGGGATGTGATATCTAGATCCTCGGCATCGTCTATTCCGCAAAGTTACAAGCCGTACCTGAGGCAGCTCTTTACACGCGCCAGAACTACTACACCGGTAGGCTCATGCTCGCTTATTCTCCTAGCTCTGATGATCTCCATGCTGATATTGCACCCACTTCTAGGCTTTGCGCTCTTCTTTGGTGGTATGACAGTTGGCGTGTGTAACTTCTTTTGTGGTCTTTGTGTCGGCATCGCAGGCAGCACAGCAGCCCTCGCAGACGCCGCAGACCCCACGCTATTTGTCAAAGTACTCATCGTGGAGGTGTTTGGAAGCGTGTTGGGCTTATTTGGTTTAATTGGTGAGTTTTGCTCGTGTCGTCTGCTCGGTGATGTGCCCCTTCTTTTTTGATCAACGTACTGATTACGTTCGGTTTGCGGATAGTGGGATTATTGATGACGTCGAATGCGCAAGAGTTTACGGCAGGTACGCCTGTGTGGAGTACGGCTGCCAGCGCAGTCGGTTCTCGTGCTGTGTACTAGGCTCTGCAATAGACTTGACGAAGAACCATATACGCTTCACCAAACGACATACAAATGAATTAAATGGGCAAGGTCAGACCCATTGCCGCCCCTTCCGACAGAAAGAACGATCCTGTCTCTTAATTATCAACTTCTCGGTTGGACTTGTTCCCCAACCCCCTCGTGCTCGCTCTATTTCGAGGACCTTATAACCTGCACGCGAGCGACGACTTGTTCCTGAAAGCAGGGCGTCAGCGTCCCGCTATTTGTGCGAGCGCGCGTAGAAACGAACGTTACCAGGAGACTGAGTGACCGCATGCTGTTTGTCGACTCGATACAATCGCAGAGTTGCGCAGAGGCCTTTTGGTGAATTCGGCACATCCGCTTGAGAATGAAATAACAATAACTTCTGCTTCTTGCAAGTCTATCATTCATCGCATGATGACTTAGAGAATGTGGCGAGCACTTCAAAAATTTTGGATGCGCAGGGGATTGAACCCTGGACCTTATACAAATTCACTCAGTTACTGAGCGGCTGCAAAGCATACGCGCTACCACTGCGCTACGCACCCATGTTTATATTTGGAGCCTTCTCTACATGGTCCATCGTATCCACATATGGAGCTAATGACTGAACAAACTCATGATCAACAGTCTCGTACCTCGACTTTCGAAACTGGTGATCGTGATATGTACTATACAAACATCACAACCAACTGTAACATATCTTTCTCGTACATCCCTTTAGTTAGGCCCACAAACCGCCAACATGAGCGGGGTATCTCAGCCCCATCACGTCA
The DNA here is from genome assembly GCA_038093155.1 of Boletus huronensis. Classification (NCBI taxonomy): domain Eukaryota; kingdom Fungi; phylum Basidiomycota; class Agaricomycetes; order Boletales; family Boletaceae; genus Boletus; species Boletus huronensis. The sequence goes on along the minus strand of JBBPRS010000218.1, from coordinate 34,178 downwards.
GCCTCTTCGACGACCTGATTCATCTCCTCTAGTTCCGCCTTTGTGAACATGACATCCCCTCCTGCACAGTTCTCGAGTGTGCGCTTGGGATGTCTAGGAACACGCGATCAGACTCATGACGGGCTAGCAGAGGCAACGTACGAGGAGCCTGGAATAGGAACGACGTGCGGACCGAGCGAGCTGACCCAGGCAATGCACAGCCGTGCAGCGGTCACGTTCTTTCTCTTCGCAATGTTGGTCAAGGCATCGACGATGGAAAAGTTGTGCCTCATAGACTGACAACGAATGGTGAGTCCCCGAACGCACTCGATACTTCATATGGAATCTTACGTCCTCTTGGAACCGAGGAAGATGACGGCGGAAATCACCCTCTGCACGATAACTCAGTGTCCCTCGCGCAGTGAACGTTCAAAGTCGCGCGCCTGGAATATCTTCAGGTCGTTTGATTTGTCCTGTCAAGAAACCCCTTCCGAGGGGACTGCAGAAGAAAAACGATGACGAGAACATGTTTGAAACCTCGCCGAGGACACCTACGAGTAACCCGCAACTGCCACTCCAAGTTCCTCAGCAGTAGCGATAACTAGCACAGTATCATTCAGTCTGTGACCGAAAAACTGAATAGAGCTCCCCTTACCCTCTCGCGTCTGCTGCTCGTATGAAAAGGGGCTAATCTCAATCTCCACGATGCTGATCGGGTGAATCTACAACCCAAAGCACGTCAAAGTCCGAGTACGTTCTACCAACACGCACACAGAACGCATGCGAACCTTGTGCCCCCGACGCAAGGTCTCCGCCGAACATTCCGACATACCGATACGGTCAAACTTGCCTTCACCCTTGAGCTTTGCGAGGGTTTCGATCGTCTCTTCCACAGACGCTTTGGAGTCCATGCATGCGCATTCGAACAAATCGAGGCGTTTCGTGCCTCTCAGTTTTTCGTTGATGGGATTGACGCTCCTTGCAAGATTCTCGGGCCTTGGAAAAAAAGACAGCTTCAACTTCAACGACGAAGATCCGTCTCGCATGACGCATTCACGCACGAACTGTCCGCTTCAGCTGACATGAATTTCAACCCTCCCTTTTTAATTCGCACAGGGTCTCATTAGTGTTTTTTCATCAAAGAATGACTCGGAAAGAGCAATGAACAACGGACTTTGATAGACAAAAATGCCCTTTCTGCATAGTCGGGGTACGCGTCAAAGAATTCGGCGATCAATTCGAGGTTCGCAGTGGAGAGGGTATGCCCGTAAAATTCGCCTGTGGGACGCAAAGAGCCCGGTATAAAACGTCACTAATAGCCATCCGGTCGTCCACTCACCTCCATTGAGGAGCATCTTCGCACCGGGGGGTAGCGCGTCGATGCCTGCTTTAATGGCTTCGAAGCGCTGGTCTTTTGGAGAGGGATCTGGCTTCCATCTGGAAAGCACTGTGATTGGTCCTGCCGGGCTCGAAGCTGCAGCACAACCCACGTCATCATCATGAAGCCATGCTATAGGGGTCGCTGAAATGAGATGATGGTGAAGGCAGTCACTAGCAGAGATGGGGGCTTACGCCAACTTTACCAACAACGACATCGGATGCCGTCCCTCCGAGGTTAGTTGTGGCGCGAGTCATGGTTTGCAGCGAGAGTCGGGTTGATATAGGTCAAGGCCCCTATCTCTTTTCTGCACAATATTCGCATTCGTAATCGTATTATGGTAAACCATCAAGCAAACGCTATACTCGACGAACGACGGGAATTTACAGTGATTCCTAAAACACAGGCCGCACCTTGGATTATAGTGCGACTAACCTAAACGTCGCCAAGTTGAGCAGATGTGTACTCGTACCGCATCTTGCTATATAAAGCCTACGAGTCCAAGATCTCCAGATACGCCGCACGGCACGTCGTACCGTCCCGGTCCCTAATCTTCACCAACACAGACGGTTGAGAAAGTCTATCAAGAATCAACCTTAGCAAACCGAACGAACGCAATGATTAAAATTTTATATATACCTCAAGGCCTGTTTGCGCAGCGCCAAATACTGTGCGACGGGAATCGCACCGATCGCAAAGCCCTTGCCACGTGATAGCGAGACGTCCCCCGTCGTAACGTATCCAATAATAGCCGTCTGAAGAGGCTTGATCTCTCCGAGCTAGAAACAAGACACAAACACGGAAGAATATCATTATCTGCCGTGCGTTGAAAAGAAAGAGAAACCATACCCCGTGCTCGTTAGGCTCGCCTGAATCGCCCAATGTAGTAGCATCTAGACTCTGTTTCCCAAACGTCTTGATCCATTGACGTGCCTCGGGGTCGTCCATCTTGTAAATATTCGCCATGTCAGTCGGTGCGCCTCTCTGTACCAACTTCGCGCGAACCACCAGGAGTGCCGATCGCATCAAGTCCTCCGCAGATAACGACGCATCCAGAGATGTCATGTGGTTCTTTTCCCGAAGCTTGTTAATTTCGCCCAGAAACTGCGGTGGCGTAATGAAGGTGTTGGAAAGCATCGCAGGGACTCGAGGTCCTCGCAGGAGCCAAGGCTGGATGTCAGAGGTTTCCTCGTCTACCCGCATCACGTCGGAATCAGGAAGGTTCTCCCGTTGTGTCGTCACCAAGCCTTCCTCTCCTTGTCCTCCGCTTCTCGAAGTCTGCGTCGCACTTGGCTTTTCCAACCCAAGCACGACGCCCCAATCCGCACGCCAGGGACTCCTTGTTCCCAACTTCTCATAGTTTGGCTTCTTCGCGGGAGGGGTTCTTTCCCAGCGCGCTTTCTCTTGTTCAGCATGATCAGTGGTGACAATGTCATAGGCAGCGACGACAGGATAGTCGTTTGGAAACCCACTGACGCCAGCTTCGAAGAACTGTTTCATGCGTTCGCGTTGGCCAGCAAATCGGGTTCCTGTATACAGAAGGGAAGACAGGAAAGCCATAGCCCAGCCTGCAGGGAACAACAATGTCCATCCATGGATACCTTGTGTGTTCTCAGACTGTGATGTAGAGCTTGAGGGAGTTGGGACACATGGTTCGACAGAACGTTGGATGAGAAGAATGGGGATCCGATCGTCCTGACGGAGAGGATTGAGCGGGGTACCTGGAACGAGGTTCTACAAATCGGTAGTATGTAAATACAACAAATCAATGGGAGAGTGATGACCAACCTTGGAACGCCTATCGTCGAGATCCTTCTTCTTGTACTTCGGCTTCTTGAGAGTTCCTCGCTTCTCTTCATCCCATATTTTGCTCTGTGCAGTAAGAGCTGTGGGGAAGATGAAGGGTTGGGTAGAAGGTTGCACAACATCGGGATAGTGAGGTTTGGCGTTCTTTGGAGGGAACCTGCGAAAAGTCAAGCCGAACGTCAGTGTTAAACATTACGGGGGTTCGTCTTCCATACTTCAGACGTGGATCAAGAACTTCGAGGCCAACTACCATCCCGCGTGCTATGCTGCTAGAAGTCTGGCGATCAGTCAATGAATCCCAAAACTGCGGATCCACGGACGTCAGAGACATATTGGTATGTTCAATTCAAATCGCACAACCTTCTTGACGTCCTTCCTGTCGTCATTTCCAACAGGTGACAAAGCTCCTTTGATGATCTGGCTCGACTTGGGTCCCATAATCTCAAAAGCATTGATACACCCTCTAAGATCCGCGATCTCAATCTCCGCATGCAACTGTGGGTCTTTCCCCTTGCTCTGCTCCAGGACGTAAGAAGCTGAAGTTCGCAATGATTCGAAAACGTCTTCGAAGATAGCTGGATGACAACGGACCCAGACGACCCGTGGGCCTATATTGGGTTCAGGTGATGCGCTGTCGTCCGTCTGCTTTTCTTCGCCTTTGCCTTTGCCTTTGACCTTACCCTTTCCTTTATCTTTATCTTTTCCCGGTCGTGCAAGTGGTTCAGTGGTACCCACTGAGGTATCCTCAGGAAACCGTGGCTGCCATATGATCGTCATAGGACCAAGTAATGCGAATGGATAACTCGCGTGTTTGTACACATGAGTCTCGCAGGCACGACCACCTGTCATACAACTACAATAAAGGTCAATAATGGGAAACGATCCGAAACACATCACGAACGGCTTCATTCCAGAAACTTGTGGATCGCAGCATTGCTCGAGCACTGCTTGGAGGAGCAGTTGTGGTCCTTTGAGCTCTACCGTCGCATAATAAGACGCGTCATGCAAGATAGAACCATGGATCGATGCGCGGTGAGACGGTCGAAAAGCCTTCTCGGTAGGGGTCACAGCCTGAGGGGAGAATTCGTCAAATGGTGTGTGTTTAAGCATCACACAAGACATACAAGTCGATACCCCCACATATTCTGCATCTTGGCCCGTTTGGCATGCCAAACATGTGTCTCAAGCCATGACTTGTCGCCTGGAATCGGGTTCTGCGAGTTCAATATAGAAGAGGATGACGCACAACGGAACTCACGCTGGCGCTTCAAGAAAGCCTCGGTACGGCTGATTTGGTTCGCTTTCCCTCGTTTAGGTCGACCGAGGAGTCGACGTTTATTAGCATCCATCTGTAGGACGATACATATATGCGGTAACAACAGTCAAGATAGACTTACCTCTGTCCGCGCCTTGTCTCGTAGGCGTACAGGGACGCGCCGAACATCGTGACTGGCTGCCCTACGACGAAGGTGTCGAGGCAAAGTTTGCCACGCACGATGCGTCGAGCTTTCACTGAAAAGCATTGTCAAGAAACTCTTATTATTGTGTAGCATTGTGACATGCCTAGCTGTCTTTATTGCCTTTTGCATCGCATCGATCTCGTACGCGCGCGCCTAGACGATTATTGGTAACTGTGACTCTTAAACAGTGGAATAAACGTACCTCTGTGAACCTCTCCACGTCTATAGAACCTGGCAAACCCTGCATAGCTAAGCACACCATTGACATCGACATCGACATATGACATAATGGAATCCGGGAGCACGTACAGTCAAACTGAATGACCGTCTTGGAAGGACCTGCAGAAGATGACGCTACAGCGTTCCTCTGGTTGTTCGTGAGGGTAGAACTGGCACCTGCAGTGGATGTCTCTTGAACTGATATTGTGCGTGCATCGGCCATCTTGATTTTCTTGCGCTCTCGCGCATTGGCTTCGCTGGCATCGTCATTCTTTCGCTTTGGAGGCATCGTCCTCAACGAAGAGCCTTCCAAATTCGCAGTAGTACTGGCACAGTGGTATAGTTGGTTGTAGTCGCGTCCTAAATAGTTCCGGAACGCACCCACACGCGACCTGTCCGGCCAACGCCGAGCCACAAAGCTCCTCTTCTCTACAACGACCACGATGGCGTCGACAATGCGCTGCCTCTCGCTCTCACGAAGCCTCGTCCAGCGCGCGAGGACAAGTACAAGCGCACACGCGAGGTTCCTCTTCACCTCGCCCACCCTCCGCAACGAGGCTACGCTGTCGCCCAATCTCGGAACTGTCTCCAGTCCAAAGAAACCCGTAGGGGGGTTCCGTGGCGGGTTCGGGTTTCGCATTGCTGGTCTTATCGGTCTTGTGTGTACTGATGCTGTCTGTTATGTTGGGGGATGGCGTGGCGTGGCGTAGGATTATCGGTTTCTTGTTTGGTTTCTCGCTTGCGTCGACATATGCTGCGTATCACCTCCTTGACGAATACAAGGCTGCCTCGGCAGCGCTGCAGGCTAGCGTTGAAGAACTACAAGCTAGTACTACCAAGGTATGGTTCTAATGCATACACGGTCCCCCTTGTGTTTATGTCACTGGTCTCTACAGGTGACCGCACACGTGCGGAGAATCGAAGCGGTCGAAAAGGACTTGAAGGCACTGTCGCAGAACTCCGCCAGTAAAGATGACCTGTCGCGGGTTCGTGCAGAAGTGAAAAAGCTGTATGATGGTCTCCATATAGGTATGTCCTTCTTGGAGGTGTGTCGACCTTCCCTGAGAATTTTATCCTACAGAATTCCTCGATCTGAGAAATCATGTGTGGGGGATGCGTAAGTGTCTTATCAACATAGTACCTTGTTCCCTCTGACTTTGTGCCATATGATAGAACAGGATTTGCATGCGTTAGCTAAAAAGGAGGCAATACCTGTTCGTGAATAGAGCATACCCTATTACATCAACGCTTTTTTATATATCTCTGGTCTCTTTCCGAGTGCAGCATTGACATGCAGGCTTTACCAACATTAGAACCATATGACATCGTTCGTCACCGTTCGCCACATAGCTTCGGACTTCGCAGCTTGCATCTACATGTTGATAGTAACGTCCATGAAGCAGAAAACCATGATACCATGTGAATGGTGAGTGTCATCCTATCTTCAAGGAGCATCAAACAAGCACTGCGTTGTCTAGACCTATTTGGGCCCTTCTTGATGCCTGTAAAGTCCCAGATGACGTTTGTTATTCGTCTTGGCGTGATCAACCCTCGAACCAATCTTTCAGCACATTTTTAATACGACGAAACCACATAAGGACTGTCATTGCAGAATCAAGGTATCGAAAGGACTGGCATAGCAAGAAAAGCCTTATACCAAAGGATATACTTCTAGCAATGAAGTCGATCTGCTCCTACAGCAGACCTATCGTGAAGCAAAGAAAAGAACAACAAGGCAGCATCATCATCATCATCAACATCATACACATCAAGGCAAAAATTTGAAATCCAGAATATATTGTCCTGACTATCTAACATGAACGTCGACTGTCTTTGGACGGCCGGAAAAAAATGATCAGCATGGACGATTGGCAACAGCATCGATAGCTACGAATGTACGGACCCTTTGGTTTCCCTAGACGGGGCTATTCTCAGAATGTGTCTCCACTTTCTTGGAGATCGCGATCATGATTGGCGGCTGGCAGAGTGTATTGGTGATGAGTAAACCAACGGTGGCAAAAGCAAGGCACGCACTCTCTTGGCGCGCTCATCGATGAGTTTGTCGCCAATCTTGAGTGTATGTTGATGCTCGATGTCAGCACACAGCCGCCCGCGAGCGTTGAGTCTATGGTGCAGATTACAACGGGGGCGGATCAGTCGTGGGGTTACGTGACACGCTATGGTTGACTGACGCAGCAAGGAAGGTGTTCGCGAACACTGGGTTTCATGTGACATCAAATAGTCAGTACTGACCAGTGTTATGAAGCATTTGAGCAGAGTACTCACCTCCAGGCATCAATACGAGTAGGCCAACCCATGCAACTGGACATGGGGTCGGATGTCAGCTTGCACATGGACAGATCGATAAACTTACAGTTCGTTTTTGTCAACCAATACTGCGATAGGGTTAGGAGAAGCATTTTCGGACAGGGAGATGAACACTCACGACGAGAACGGCGGCAACGTCAACGAGGCTGTTGAGGGGAATCGACTTGTTCTAAGCCTGCACGTCGATGATATGTGTAACACACCTCGTCACGGAGCTCGTTTCTGCGACGGGTTAGTTTAGGTCAAAGTGCTCGTTATAGGGAGGACTGACCAGCTACCAGGAGGAGCAGCCCGGTGACCCGTCTCAAAGCACTGCACAGACAATTAATCTATGCATGTCACAAGGGGAGAACCGCGCACTCTGTTACTTCCGTCGGTGTCTGGGATCTGAGATCAAACGCAGTCGTGATGCTGATCGCCAGATCACAGACTAGCCCAGAGATGATCACAAAGGGGAATATCCAACTATCGCTGAGCTGACTCGCCAAATTGGCAGTCGCGTTCACAAAAAATACACTCGCTGCCCCCAAGGCAGCCGTGAAAGAGAATATGAAGGAAATGAAGAACACAAATGCCAACAGGTGATTGTTGGACGCTTTCAGGATACGATGGGCAAAGAAACACTGACATGTTCGTGGTCAACACGAGAGGAGAGTCAGGGAGGATAATGATGACTCACTCGCTCGAGAAACAAGATCGTAGCACCGAGGACACTAGAAACACCGAAAAGGATGGTGGCGTAAACGGGCACGGATGCGTCCCCGGTGTTTCCTTGCGCGCTTGCCCAAAGCCAAGCAGCCGTACAACCAAGGTGCGAGAGCAAAAGAAACCTAGTATGGTGTGTTCAGGGACTAGTCACTCGAGATCGCAGTCGATTTTTACTGACAAAATCAGTGATACCTTGTAAATTTCCCGTCAGCTCTTTGTGCTCCAGTAGTCAGCTGCTTTCCTGGGGACGCAGACAACTCACCAAGACCTTCAACAACCAGGTGTCGCGTCTGGAGCTCTTGTAGTACATACACGACTGCACGAAAACACAGCCTAACAGGACGGCATCGACCAAGGCGCCGACACCAACAGGCCCTTCCAGAGGAGCCATTGTTTCGAAAGTGAACAACTGTGGGGCGAGCGCTCGCTCGCTGTGGTGGATTTATACCGGGCGGGGCGACCGAACAGAACCGTCAAGCTGTTTCATAGCTTCCTAAACGATGGTGAGAAATGGTCGAGGTCGGCACAGCAACGACGAGGGAGTCAGTGAATCTATGGATACGTTACCAAACTTACAGAAGGTAGATGGAAGACCATCAGAATTTGGCTGAACACGGACATGATTTGATCACCAACCAGCCCGCATCTTCGCGAGTTCTTCATGTCGGAGCTTGGGAGGTGTCAGGCCCCAACATTTTGAGAAAGACTGGGGGGGTCCAAGAGAGAGATTGCATAGGGACACTCGGGCTGCTAATTCAGACTGCCTGACGACTGCTATCAAGCTGGGGAGTGGACAAGCGGGTCAACCAATTCCAAGGAAACGACGGTTGGTGAGAACTTGCCAAGTCGCGTCTATTTTCTCCAGAGTCGCTTTCGCTTCAAGTAGTAGTAGTTGTACCACCACTAGGGCCACATAACGTTGAGTGACTAACATCCTGATATACATGTTGACATAGACCATCACTGGCTGGCAGGGGCACATCTCAAAAATTGGTACTATGTCACATCTTCCGCCAGAAATCGTCTTTGTTATCCTTGAGCATGCCTACTACACGCCTGCTGGATCCCCTGATTACACCTTCCTCGCCAACTGCTCGCTCGTATGCACTTCGTGGTCCGTACCAGCGCAATCTCTACTCTTCCACAAGACCACCAAGTTGCGATCGCACACGATCCCATCGTTCCATGCTGCGCTCATAGTATCCGCAGTCCGCCGGAAACCCATGGGCCATGCCGTCCGATCCCTCGACATATCTGTCGGGCGGTCGTTGAACGAAAGCTGCCAGCCGGTCGCCTTTGCAAAACTGCTGCAGGCCTGCCCTAGACTGTACGAACTCTCGTTGAGCACTTACAGTTTGCACGAGTTCGACCAGTTCGTACTCGCCAAACTGAAAGATTCAGGGCAAGGCATCCGAGCGCTCAATCTCCAGTACTGTGGCGTACAATCGCCGGTGTTATTTCAATTGCTCGGCATATGGCCGCACATCCGGTTCTTGAAGATAGGTACGGAGATTGCTGCTTGGCCGTGGCGCCATGCGGAGACACCAATCTTGCGCCAGTCATTAAGCATCGGGGGCTGTAATGACATAACGCAGCGGCCTCCCGCACACGTCTCATTGTATGACCTTGCGCTGTCACGCATTCCTCAACCAGCAGTTCTCGCCTGGCTCCTTGGCTCCTCCGCCTTGTCCCTTCGCATCTTGGATCTGCGCGAAGTTCCCGGTATCGTTGCAAGGGAAACCCTGGGAATCCATGCCCCACATCTCCGTTCACTTCGCTTGCTCCATTACAACCTCGACTCGGCGGCATTTCTACGCCAATGCACACGTCTCGAAGAACTTGTAATCCACAACATCCCTGTTATTGTCCCGCTCGCACCAGAACTCCCACCCTCGATAGAGCATCTGTCCTTTCGAAATCCGGTACACACCTTCCGGAACACGCTGCGTCCCATTCTTGATGCTATTGAGGTCCTACCCAAATTGCGTATCGTCACGTGCGATAGGAATTCAGAGGGTTTATATGAGTTTTCAATGTTGAAGTCGAGATGCGCGGAGAGAGGAGTAGAGGTGGTGATATCGGAGGTACCATTCTGGGTGGTAAGTCGAGTCGCGTGAGCAAGGCTCTTTGGCAATTGAATCACTCATCGGACATTTTCTTATCAGTATGAAGATCCTATCGTCGTTCGCCGTTTTCCTCGGCGGCGCTCCGTCTCGAATTTTGGGTTGATGACAAGCTAACGCCGTGGTGATTAGAGGGAGTATTGGATAAGCGCATCTAGAGCCTTTTCATTGTGGACGACAATAGGGTTCCATAAAAAATGTTCCAAGTTTTTTATTCCCATTATCTTGGACATGTCAAATGCATGTCTATAACCTGCCCTACATAGCTGGAGGGCTCAAAACTGGTGTCTAAGACTCATCAAACACGACATATTTGGAAGATCTGTCATGGCTGAATCGCACGAAAGAAATGTAAATTTCAGCCGTCATTTTGTCGTTGAACGTTGAACGCCGGACCGCACTCGGCGCACCCAATACCCGTCACAGCCGATCTTCGGGTTTTGTGGCCTGCATGAACTTCTTCACTAGCGCTGCCGTTATATGGACACTTGGCTACCTGTGAATCGCGTTAACTCATCTTTCCGTCTCGATCCCGGTGAACGCGCACTACGGCTTTCGATTCTATGTGCCAGATCTGCGGAAGGTCGAGCTCCATGGCACCACTCACCACTCAGGCTACATAGAAGAGTGCACCCGAGGTCACAATTATCCCAGAATGGCAGAAGAGGCGATGACGTATTGGTCGATTCGAGTTTCTCGAGCGAGGGCCCGGTCTTCTTGCCGCTGTTGATACTCTCGGGTGCGAGCTCAATATAATAAATCGCCCGGATTCGCGGTCCTTCAGAAATGGCCGGGTGATTTATCGGATTGGCAAATTGTTTCCCGATCTCCCTAGCTTCGCACTGTATACGAGAAGAAGGCTGAGAAGATACGAAATCTGGATGTAGTGATATTCCTGTTGGTGTATCGGGAGCGAGAGTTCGTAGGCCAACACGGATAAGGAGGCCAAGACAGGAACGGCGCACCAGAGTTGCGAAGTTGCTCGATTGCATGGTGTAACGCTTCCGCAGCTTTCCTGATGAGTCTAGAGATTTATAGTCACGGGAGAGTCGTTTGTAAACGTCCTTTGCTACCTCTGGTCCATCGTTGTCGTGATGACATTGCGACAATGTGGAATATAGGGTATATCCCGCAATAAGCATTCCTGCAGCGAGATGGACAGCTTATTTCGTAAGATCCTCATTCCCTGACATGCAGACAGGAAGGAAAGACCTCTATGAAGACGGGATGATATCAGGAAATTTCAAACGACGGCGGTTGGCGAGCAATAGGCCAGAGTTGCTCGACCACAGTAAGCAGCTGCTGCGTAAGTGATCCTTTCCCACTGTACCATGTCACTAATACCATTGCGTCGCTGTCGTATTTTTCGCGCGAAAGAATAGAAGTGTTCTTCGTTGGACATCCGCAGGGCCCCAATCGGTTCGGACGCGCAACCACACCGGACGTGTGTGAAACCCAGTCAGCTCGTTATGACTTGATGCTCATCCTACTTTATTAGCCCTCATAGGGCTTCCTCGTAGATCCCGTTCAGTCAGCCGCTTCTTGATGTCCACCGAGAATGAAAGTCCTGCACAAGAAAGGCGCCGTTGACTAATAAAGGACATCTCCTCGAAGTTTACATGGTCTCATTGCATATTTCCGAATTCGAGCACGTTCGACCGCAGTCGCAAGCACTGGCATTGTTTAACGGCGTGTTTCGCGGCAACTAGGTTGAACCAACCCTGCTGCCGAGAAGTACGTCTGCTGCCCAGTTAACAATATTACCCCCGATTCTGATGTGCCAATCAATCTATACCAGTCTTCGCTTTCCCTCCGTCCAAGTGGTCACCTCTCACATTACTCAATGATAATTCTCGTAGAGATTATACGACGAAGTGGATGCGGCAGATGGCGAAGCTCTCGCCTCTCAGGTGCTGGATATAGCGCCAGCGGATAGCTATATGTAACATACCAAGGAGCATTCCTCACACTTGGAGGAGCTCTGATCGCCGAGTCTATTCAGGAGCTAGAGCTTCTTCATACTGCAGAGGATGACCTTGACTTTGACGAAGAGACATTGCAAATGGCAGAGCTGGTTTTGCAAAGATCGTCGCCTCTATGCATCCTCTGCCCTCTTTCAGTTCCACCGCCTCGGTGACCTCGCCGATATCGAGAGGTCGATCGCGATGCTGGAGGTTGCGGTCCAACTCACCCCTGACCCCTTCTTGACGCATACATTGTCGCTGTCGACCTTCTTCCTCACTTGGCATGGCTCGTGCTTCCTCTTCACAATCGGTACCACGAACCCCTCATTGCTGCAGACATTGCACGCGATAGCCAGCTGCCACTAGTCTCGATGCCCCTCGACTGGATACTGCTGTCGAGTGGCTTGAGCAAGGACGATCGGTTGTGTGGAATCAACTCACCCTCCGTCGACAGACTGTATACAGAACTAGGGTTGAACATGTATCACATCAGCTCGAGCACACGAATATCCGAGAGAAATCCGCGATGGACAGGTCGATGAACTTGGGGCAGGCGAAGATTTGGCAGGGTCTGGATCCATGTTGTGCGTCACGGCATGCAGGAGTACTGCAGCAATCCCCTCGACTGTCCAACAGTGATTTCGAAGTCGCGGAGCATACGTCCTGCCCCGAGCATGGGTATCCTCGAATGATGTGAATACCTTGAAGGGCATCCTCAATGACCCATTGAAAGGACCTTGAAAGTCGTTGAACAACGGGCCATCGGCGTGATACTTGATACAAGGTGACGACTCACAACTTGAACACCGTAAAATCCCACCGCCTCATTCGACTTCTCCAACAGACACGCTTAACTCCCTTCGTCACTCTACCAATTTCGACAACGTAAGATCCAGCTACGTGGGATATCCCCGAGTCCGATGGCGACGGCTATGATATAAACGTCCGTGCAACACTACATATCGGGGGTGACTGAAATTCGTGGCAAGGTACACACGAGCCTGCGGCAATCAGGATGTCTTTAACTGTTCTGTCATGGCCCCCCATCCAACCTCCATTCCTCGACCGGAAAAGTATTTCACCGAACAATTGGTAGTAGGATGTAGTGACTCCCTCTGGGAAAACTGCAACGTAGGGTGATTGTAGAGTGGCTGCTATGTTATATGTAGGATAGATGGCAGGCGAGAGACTATTGATCTTTTGTTATCCTGATAACTAGATGCGTGGAGTATCAAAGGGCCCCTGGGAATGAAGGAGTTCATTCATTTTGATGAAGAGCTCCAAGTGTCAGGCCAGCCCGGATCTGTCAATCATTGTCATCCATTCTGTCAATCACAACACATGAGTTCTTGTTGATTCAAATCATTCATGTAAAAATTTCAAAACACCCTGCTACAGGTACAATTACACGGGCTTCTCCCAGTTCCGAGTCGGTGAAATGCCCATTGCTAGAGTCGGAGATTGGCCTTAGCGCCACTACCGATAAATAAACGGGAACGGAGGGTGACAGCGTAAGGGGGTGGCGCTGGGATACGGAGGGAGAGACCATTTACGTAGGGACTGACTACAGGTAAGTACTGTAAGTAGAGCTGGGACGACCAAATGAAGGAAGACACCCCAATTATGCATGCTAAGTATGTCCGATGGCATGCGAGAAATACTGAACGAAAGACGGCGACATGAAGAGAGAGAGAGAGAGAGAGAGAGAGAGAAGGCAATACAACAACGCTATTACATGAACCCTAAAGACACAGACAGACATGACATCTCAACAAGTTCAGGATTGATACAACCGGGAATAGTGCGAAAAAAAGCAAGACTCTACTCATCCAAGGTATGCACGTCGAAATGTGAAAACCCAGGTGCTAAGGCACCACACCCACCACAATGCCCGTCAAGACACCCGCAATCACCGCCCCTGCAAACGCACCTCGCACGACAACCTCCCATTGCGCACGTTTCACCACCTGCGATTGTACCTGCGTGAGCGGCGCCGCAAACGCAGGTACACCCGCCGTAAACGAGGGTATCAAGGTGGTAAACCAGAACTGATTTGGAGGGCGGCTCGTCGACGATAGGGGGAATGTATCGGGTGATGAACACTTGAACGCCGGTGACGTGCGTTGGTTACATTTATATTGTGCCCGTCCGAGGAAGGGGTCGACGCCGGGGGACAACGTTGGCGCGGGCGCCGACGGGTGCGGAGTCAACGGATCCACAACAATCGAGGACAACTGCAGCACGTTCGAGTTCGTGCCTCCCGTTTGCAAGGACGCATGATCACCCCCACTTGTACTGTGACGACGCTGCCCGACCTTGTTCGCCGGCAACAAGTCAAAGTCAAAGCAATGCGCACTCCTTTGACTACGCAGAGACCTCGATGCGTCGCTCAGATTACTCGTGCTGTTGCTGCTGTAATCATTTGGGATGAAGCCAGCCGTCGGGCCGTACTCGTATGGGCCTTTCTCAATACCCCAAGGGCTCCGCGTACTCTGACTCGGATCCACCACGACAGGACTACCGGTGGCGGACCCCGAAATTGACATTCTTGCAGACCAGGCCTCCGGTCGCGTATGCGCAGGCTCCAAATACGCGACAGAGGGCGGCGATAGGCGGTATTCAGGACGGTGTAGACACGACGCTGTCGCAGGTCCCTCTGGCGCAGGAACGTCGTCGAAAAACGCAGGCGAGACATCGATCTCGTTGCATTCTACCGACGAACACACCTCTGATCCGCAGGATCCGCAGGACGTTCTAGCCAGACTCGCGTCGGAGAATTGTGCAGTTGAGTGTGCAGGTGCAAGGAAAGAGACTGGGGAATCAAGGGATGATGCCGTTCCAGTGGTTTTCTCCGGCAGGGGCGCACTACGAGATGGTATAAGGAGGGATTGACCACGGGCGTGTGTTGACCTGAAGGGCATGGGAGGCGAGATGGGCATTGGAATCGGCCGTGATATCGTCGGCCGAGCGAGTTCAAACTTGCGAAGCTGCCGAAGGTCGCCAAAAATATACACCATCAGGCAAATCTAATGATGATGCTCAGTCCCTCGTCACACCACGGCCAGTAACGTACGTTTGACTTACACCTTGCAGACTGGCGATCAAAATTGTCAAACCTAACCAGAGGCCTGGCAAGGCAGCCAAACGAATCAAACGTTCGTGTGGACCAATATTCCAGCGTCCGGTCGTCAACACCAGGGGAAGGATGCCAGCAACAAGTGTGAAGAAACAACCACCAATGATTCCACATATGGCTCTCCCCGACCCTACGTTGGTGTACGCAGCACGCACAAAACGATTGAGTGACTCATTGAGCATATTTCGTGCCTCGATCGCTACTTCAGCGAACACAGCAGGGTCAGGATGAATGCTCTGCGAGTGCCACAGAGAAGACCGGGTGTGATCGTGTGGATGTGTATGCAATGCATGGGCATGTGGGGTAGAATGAAATGGTGCGAGGATGTCAGAGGGAATATTCAGCTCATACTCGCCATTGGGCGTAAAAAACGTCTGCTTCGCGCGAAGATAAAACATGGCGAGGGCAGGGTCAGGCGTGGGCGGGGCGGAAAACTTTTGGCGTGATATTTTGGACGTCATCTTGTTCGTGTGGCGAATGAGGGACAGCTTTTCGCGTTGAGCCCACGCGTGGTAACGGGCGGTGTAATCCTTGAGCCAAAGGATGAAGTAAAGGTTCTCGGGGGTGTGCTCGACGTAGAGGAGATATTCTTCCAGGTCCTTGAGGCCAATTGGAGGCAAGTGCCGACGTGCGAGTACGTCCTCGAGGCGGACATCGAGGACGGGGGTGAAGCTACACGAGCGGACCTTACCTACGGCAGGGGGTGGATTGCAGAGACGAAACTGGACAGAATTGGTCGGATGAGCTGTACGGCGGCAAGCAAGTGGGCACTGACCGGTAAAGAGAGGAGGCCCCTGGGAGTGAGTCTTGACGGCGGAGGCTGAGCCATCGGGGAAGAAAGGAGGGTGAGGAAGCCAGGGCGATATTATACGCGACTAGGACGAGATAAACTCATCATAATTCGGGTCCAGACATGGACATGCGCCTGCCTTAAGGTTCGCCGAGGAATTGTCCGTGTTCGGACATTCTGAGCGCTCTTGAGATCGCAACTCAGACGCGTACGTCATGTGCACATCAACCACCTGACTCGCGGGTAAAAAATAACTGTGCTTCCAGGTCCATGCCGGCATGCTGCACAACCGAGCGGATAGAAGCTAACCCAAATCTCAAAAAGTCAAAACCAGCACCACATAAAATGCGCTTCAATTTCTTCAGTAGCGTGTGTACACGTACAGAGTCATCATCTACCGAAATCTCTGTCGCTCGATGACCGACTTCTGTCTTGAGTCCCGCGAGACACGCCTGTAAACAGGAAAATAACGTTGAAAAATGAAATGAAACAAACATGGTAGCAGCAGCATCGCCTTACCAATAATACTCCATCACATCGCTCTGGCCCAGCTTCCGCAGGAAATTCTCGTCGTGTGTGATGATGATTAGTTGGAAATTCGACCGGTTCTTGCGTTCGTTGATGATGCTGTGTCGTTAATGCCGAATCCTTAGCACCGACCTAATGTCGAATACCACACTTACTCAACCAAACTCTCTGCCAACGCATCGATGTTCTCAATGTCCAACGCATTCGTTGGCTCATCCAACGCCAGTATGCCGCAATTTTGCCCGAATGAGTCGGAGAGCGCAAGCCGGATGATAATCGAAGCAAGCATCTTTTGTCCAGCGGAACACCGTCCCCGCATATCCATCTCAACCTGGTCCTTCGTCATAACAACCTAGCACGAAGCTCAGCAACTGACTCAGTGCACGTCTCCTCTGAAAGAAGCCCACCCGATAATTATACGACCGTTTCGAGGGTCCACCTTCCACATCGGACCGTATCTTAATCCCATCAATGTCTAGCCAATCTCATTAGCGACCTAATCGGAAGTTCGTTCGTCTTGGCACACCTGTTCCCTGATACGTTTTGTTCCAAAGATGCCGCATCGTATCGTTCACTTCCTCCATCTTTAAACCGTGATACTTCATGATCGCGCTAGCAGATGTCAGCAACTTGGCCCGGAACCTATCATTGAAGGCAGACCAACTCACCTGTCCAATGCCTTCGCGTACTTCTCTAGATCATTGTTTGCCATGTCCGACATCTATTCATATTCTTCCTTAGCGCCGCATCCATTACAATCACCACCTTACCTTACCTTTACTTTGACCAGCTGATCAGTATATCGCTTGTTGATATCTTTATATTCCCGCAAGTCCCTCTCCACCTGCTTCAATGTCTCGTTGTGGGAGCTTATTTCGCCACCAATATGAGCGTACTAGAAAAGTTTCGACCGTCAGGTGGACGATATGGCGCGGGCGTAATGAAAAGAAGACATCAAACCTACCTTGCTCTGCATCTCCGTCTCGCGTTGCTTCTCAACCTGATAACGGTCCTCAAAGTTCCGCTTCGCCTTCGCCGCCGCCTCCATGTCGTACGAGTCGATCTCAGCCTGGGTAGCCTCTATATCCTTCACCAGCCTCCTCATCCGGATGTTGTCGCGCAATCTCGAAATCAAGCTCCCACTTTCGTTAATCTCCCGGTCGATTTTGGCGACCGTCTCACGCACGCTCTCTATTTTGATTCCGAGTTCCGTAATCTCCCCTTCATAGTGTTCAATCTTCTCAGAGCACTCCACCAACAACTGGGCACGTTTTTCCCGAACGTAGCTAGGTCACCGCGGAAATGAATCCCTGAGCCGATAAAGAGGTCGGGAACAATAATTGGCTCACCGATCGACAACTTTGTTGATGTTATCGAGCTTATCAACACTCATGTTCATCTCCTGCGTGGACCTTTGCGCTTCAGCCATCTTCACATTCAATTCGGCCTGGTCCTGTTGGTGTTCCTGTTCCAGACGCTCAATAGGAGCTTGCGCCTCGGTAAGCTTCCCGTCTAGTTCCTAGGAAATCGCGGAGTTCAACACGTGACAGACATCCGTTGACAGGCAAGATGAAACCTTTAATCTGGCGCTGAGCGCACTGATCTCATTCGTCATGGCAACGATTCGCGCCTCCATGATATCCTTGTCCCGAATCTGATTCGAGAGTGTGTTCTCTTTTTTCTCCATAGCGTGAAGGTCGCCTTCATACGTCCGGAACGACGAGTTCTGGCGATCGCGCTCGGTCATGATCGCCTGTCGCTCTCGTTCGTTCGCACGACTATCGGGGGAGGTTCGGCATCAATGATCATCCGACATGATGTGCGCTTACATCTCATTTGAAAGTGCATCTAACTCCGTCTGGACATCGTCTGCGGTCTTGGAACTGCCGGTCAAACTAAGTTCCTCTTCCAAATTTGTAATCTCGGTCTTAAGACGTCCAATTTCAGATTGATTCTTTGTGATGGCCGCAGCATGTTGTTTCAGCGTGGTGACATCCCGGATGTCCTTCTTGATATCGTTGACTTTTTGTGCAGCCTGACAAGCGAGGATCGCACATTGAGCTTCGCGAAGCTTACCGGGTGAGTGAAGACCATGTTTTACGCACCTGTTCCGACTGCTCACTCGCAATCGGGATCTCGGCCTCTGCAGCTTTGATCTGCTTTTCCAGCGCCGGAATTTCACCGTTCTTCACCCGGTCCCTCGACGCCTGATACGGCAAGAAATCTTCCAGTCGGGAGACCTCTGTCTGCCACTCCTTGAGTTGGTTGGACTCATCTTCAATAACTTCGGGGGAGTTCTTTCTGATGTGCTCCATGAGCTACACATAGTAAAAATATATCAGCTCCCAACTTCAATAAATTTCGCAAATACCACCACTTACGTATTTCTCGAAGACGACAAGTTCCCTGTCATCCATATGCCGATTGCAAGCTTGGCAAGTCTTTTTCGCCTTGCCAACTTTGAGAAATGTCTGGTACACTTCTACCATGCCAGCTTTACCGCCTTTTTCGCTATTTGGGAGCGCATATACACAAGTCAGTTCAAAGAAAGACAGAAACGTTCGCCTGAAGGCATACCTGGTGAGGTCTGCAACATATCGTCGTGCTTCTTCTAGCGCATCATTCAACGGAACACCTCCCACAATACCTTCCTTTAGTGCTCTCTCAAGGTCTACGTGGTGAATGTCGTGTAAACGAGGGGACACGTCAGAAGGAAGAAGATGGGAACATACGTTTGAGCTCATCTCCCTTGGTCTTGAGTTGCGATTTGGCTTGCGAAAGCGTCGTCTCCGCTTTCTGCAGCGTCTTGTTGACAGTTGCTAAATCACTCTCCGCGTCTGCAAGCTCGTGTTCTTTATCCCTGCACTCACCCGTAGTCAGCAAAGAAGGCTACGAAACGCCGTGACGGCACCGACCTTGAAATGCGGTCGGTCTCGCGCTCCATATTCTCCGCGCGTGCATCCTTGCCGACCAGCTTCCTGAACTTGGGATTACACATCTCGAGCCTGCAAAAACATCCATCCCAATTCAAATGGTCTCACTCCCCCTAGAAAGCTTACGCACGTGTTCTTGACTTCGAGCGTCCTGCTCCTCTCTTCAGATCGCTTCAAATCCAGCCTTGCCCTTGCATCCGCCTGTAGACTCAGTGTCCTGAGCTCTGCATTCAAACCATCCCGCCTATCCTCCATCGCTCGCCCCTTGGAGGCTCGGTCGCTCAAACGCTCCTCAAAATTGGCTTCCTTGATATCCTTTTTGACTTTTTCGAGCCGCAGCTTTTTCTCTTCGATATCCCCAGATAAGGTCCGTAGCTCTGAAGCCAATCCTTGCATCGTCTCGACCGCCAGCTCCGCCTTCGAGATCGCCTCTTGTTTCTCTCTCTATCACACGAAAACAAAAACCAGGGTCAGCGACTGCAAGCGGCAGAGGTGACAATGAGACCAACAATCTGTTCCCGAGTGTTGCCCCGCTGCATCTTCAAGCTTTCCAACGCCGTGTGAAGCTGCCTCGATTTGCGATTGAACTCGTCGTTCTTGGCCCGGATCTCGCTCTGGAGCTTCTCGTACTCGGAACGTTGCTTGCGCTGAAGATTACCCAGTCGATGGATGAACTCGTTGACCTTTTCGCGCTCGAGGGGACTGTGGCTGTATCCTTTGATGTTATGCTTGTCGCTGATCTCTCGAATGAGGTCCTCGCGTTCGATCAAGCGGCGTTCGTGTGCCTGTAATATATCGCATAATTGTTAGTGGAGACATCACTGTGCAACAAATGGATTCGTGCCTTGGCCTCCGCAGCCAACTCTCCATGTTCGTTGACGAGTTCGACGTGCGTACGGCGAGCTTTTGTAAGCTCTTCTTCGAGATCTTGTCGTTCCAATTCGTGTCGGCTTCGATTTCGCTTCTGCTTGGCAATGTTTTCATCAAAGTTTCGCAAACGAGACTGTAACTCCTCGTCGGAACCTATCCAAAGCGGCATTCAGTCAACTCGTGAACCAGCACTGGAATACCCATACCTTCGATCTCCTGAACGGTTTCCCGAGCTTCCGAAAGTTCCTGTTGATAATGTTCCTTCTTCTGTTGCATGTTCTCTACCTTGACATACAGCTCCCGGAACTTGGTTGCGGACTCGTAGAAGCGCGAATTGTTCTTGACGAGTTCTTCGTATTGTCCCTTGCATTCCTCGTATTGAAGATGTTTAGAAGTGATGGTACTGTTGAGTTCGACTATACGCGCGCGGAGTTTGTCTGCGTGAGCTTTTTCCTTTGAGAGGGACTCGAGACGTTCTTTGTCTGCCTTGAGATCCGCAACGCGATCTTTGCGTAGCGCTTTGATGGAGTCAAGGGCCTTAGTGTACCTGCAAAACGTTGTTTGTACAACATATGAGAAAGACAGTCGAAAAGGGAAGACAAGGATCGATTGAACATACCTCGTCGCCTCGAAAATGTCGTCAAATTTCTTCTTGAGGGCAGCGGGCTCCGCAAGCGGCCACCATGAATCCTCCTGATGACAGAAAATAACGTTCTCGAGCACCGACTTGGAGACGCCAAGCAAATGCGGAATCTCAGCGTCCATTTCGGCGCACTTTGTCGAAATCACCCCTCTCTGAACACCAGTTGGTCAGCCTGCGTACCCTATCCAAGAATGAAAACCACTCACTTTGCCCCCCTTCTCGGCATTACTATCCGCCAAGCCGAGGATACTTTCCAACGTCTTCATCGTCAACCCCGTCTTCTTCGCCGTCACCGACAAATTCCTCACAACGAGCATCCGTTGTCCATTTGCAGCATGAAACCGCAACTTCACCTGTGCCTTCACCTCTTTCTCGTTCGCCATCTTCGGGTCGTGCACGAAAGCACCACCACGTGTGTTGGGCGGTTGATCGCCCGTCGTGGCATACTTGAGACACTCGATGATAGTCGTCTTACCACTCCCGTTGTGTCCTATAATGACGGTGACGGGCGAGAAGAACTCGATGACAGAGACTTGTTTGTCGTCAAACGAACGTATCCCCCTGATGGCAAGCTTGTTGAGACCCGACATGGCTCAAGTCTCAAGCGCTGCAATGAAAATGATATCCGTCGTGCACGCGTTTTTGGGGTACGGAGTACACGTACCAGAATCGTGGAAAGATATAGCAGACAAGTGAACCAGTGAGGAGAGCAAGAGTCGTGGACTTGTGTGACACGCCCCGCGCGCAGTGTCACGCGTTTCGTCACGTTGTCTCTGTCAGGGGCTATTTTGCACAGCTTCATGCGGATCAGCGATCGCAACGCTGCATCACCTTCTCCGAGTCCTCGATCACCTTCACCTTTACACAGTGATAAAAATGTGCGAATACTGTACCTGTCCGGCAGCCCCAAGTGGTACGCTTGTACAATTATATACCACTTCAACCACAGCGAGGTCAGCAAGCGTCACCATGACCAAAACCAAGCCACATCAGAAGGACGCGTCGCTAGGTAATATTTGAGGTAAGCCAGAGCGCGAACTAGTAGACGTTCTAACTCTCTGTCGAGTACCTATATCCCGTCCACGTTAACGAAAGGCAAAATCCTGGTGTCAGATGCATTTCTTGGCTTACCTCACAGAAGTTGAAAGGGTCGTAAACGCCGTCGAGCACACCCATGAAACGGTCAGTCGTGTCACCAATCTCGTGTTTGGTCCGATGCTGGCGTACATACCCCACAGAGTTTCGACAGCCGCCATCATGTTGACTGTGTGGATTCAGGCTGCCAAATCAACTATTGGATGGTAAAGTGGTCGAGTGATGAGGACCAGATCGGGCAGGCAATCATGATGTGCGGTCAAGTCTAATGACCAGACTACGCAAACTGGATCTGATACAGCTGCAGCTGATTTGAATCCTTCTGAATATCCAGCCCTACCTCGCACTTGTCATCCGCTGCTTGTCGCTCGGACACGGACTGCTTATTTAAACGACTATAGCAAACATCACTCCGCGGGCGCGTACAAATACGGGCTACAGAGTTTCAAAACAGGTTCAAGGATGACTTGGCCTCAGTAAGTATATTCATCTGTACACCAACATTCAGTGGAATTGCATCAACACATATTTACGTTCTTGTACATCCTTAGGAGAATGTAAATGTCTTAGGTTCGGTGATTCGGACATCCACAAACTCCTCCGTTCCCCAGTACTGCTTCAGCCTCTCATCTGCGGTCACCTTTGCGTAATGAGCAAAAACGTGTGGGTATTGTGCGCGCTCAGCAGATCCAAGCGAAACACGCGCGGCAGCAGAAATCACGCCAGCCAGAACAAAGTCGGCGAGGGTCAGAGTGTCCAATGCCACGTAGCCAGAGGGACGCGCCGCAAGATGGGACTCGAGGTAGGCAAGGCCACGAGCAAGGCGCTCAGCATTTTTATCAAGAGTCTATAGCGAGTGCTTCAGATATCTGACCATCAACAGTGACTTTAGTCCTTACCTCGAGATTGAAAGGTCCAAAGAAGCCGTAGATCAGACCTGTGATGTTCTGGGTTGGTGCGCTGATCTCGTGTTCAGCGAAGTGCACCCATTGATCGACAATCGCGACTTCGTGCGTATTGGAGCCTAACAGGCTAACTTCGGTCCCGATGCTGCTCACTAGGACAGGTGAGTCCATGATAGCCGTTGGTTTAACCAACCCTGGGCCACTCACAATAACGGGCAATTGTAGTACCTTCGATCAGCTTGAATCCATCCGTTCCCTCAAAGGCAGGGATCTTTCCATAGGGAAACTTGGTCGTAAACTCGGGAGGTTTGCTCGTGAACGTCCACTTAGGTTGTTCGAGCTCAAATCCATTGACGGCTGCAACACTGAGGATCTGTAGCGACACAGTAACAATTAGCTTCAGTCTGAAGACGCGAGTCAGTCATAAACGTACGACTTTGGACTGACGCTGGCGAACGTCACCCCAGAGAGTACCGACGGGAGTCATTCCACTGCGCGAATATAGAAGTTATCAAAGTAATGTTGAACAATCAGATGATGAGGGTCACAGTGGTCCAAGACGGGTCCTTTTATACGCTCGTGCGCTGACTAATTATAGTGACTCCCGTAAACCTCACAGTCAGCAAGCAAGTTGGATCAGTAATCCACAGCACCTCATCGTATTCCGTAACAAAAACCTTGTCGTCTCACCGCCGTGCTGAGTCAACCGATATCGATGCCGTTCAAGTTGCCAATCCGCGACTCGCCAAGGCCAAGCTGCCTCTTGTGAAGAGCAGTGTCGCCGCTGCGAAGTCCAGTAACTGCGGACTGAATCAGCGCAGCATCCCTTATCAATTATGAGCCTGAATAATCCTTCCAAGCTCCGGTCGGGTAACGTAACTTCGCGCATTACTGGCTGCAAGCAATGCCCAGTTGAACCTTCCTGTGCGTTGTCGAAGTTCACAAGGCGTGATGTGAAGCACGGTCTAGGTGTTGTAATCCAACATGAATTGCCAAGTCAGTATTCACACCACTGGTACATGCTACTTGTTCTTCACCGCGGTTCGTTTCAGCTATAGACTAGACGCCTCCTCTTCTTCGATATGTAGCGATGACATTCGACATTCCAGCAGTGGCCGTCGTTCTACTGGAGAAACTATTCTGACTTACCCATGCACATTAAGATCTTTCGGGGCGTGTTGCATAGATACTAATCACGACACTTCTGGCTTGTTTCACATTTACCACTAAGCTGCAACAGATCCCAACAATCCATTTGTTACAACTTCATCGATCGCATCGCGTTCATTGGCACGGACAAGATCATATGGACACAGACATCAGTCTGACAGACTACTGTGAAGCCAATGCTGTAGGTTGAGTGATCGCCACATCCACAAATCCCTCGATCCCCAGTACTATTTCACCATCTCATCTCCAGTTACCTTTGCATAATGAGCAAAGACGTCCGAATACTGCACGTGCACGTTCAGCAGCCCCAAGTGAACCGCGTGTGGCAGCGAAGATCATATCAGCCAGAACAAAGTCAGCGAGGGTCAGAGTATCCAGGGCCAAGTAAACAGAGGGACACGCCACTGGATGTGACTCGAGGTAAGCGGTATATCCATGACTCCGACCATGAGGTACCTTAGATGTTTATCATGTGCCTACAGCAGACTGCCCAGAGAGTCCCGATCGGGTGCCGTCTCTTCAGAGTTCAAATACTGATTCTCCGCTAACCCTGTTCTCGGGAAAAGGAAGACCGGTCTGTTGATGGCGGCGGCATAAATTGACAGCTTGTTGAACAGTACATTTGGTCATACTGAGTACTCTTGATGCGCCCATGGAGGAAGTCAGTGGTATGACAGTTATGACTCACTGATCACCAATTGTCGAAGCCCTAATCATTGACACAGCCTGCCAACAACTTGAATATAAGCTATCTTGCGCCGACCAGTCACTTTGATAGGGGTAAACGTGTATCGCTACAGTATATCATCACTTTCACCTTGAATGTCAAGGTATGTTGGACGGGGATGTGTATTCTGATTCCAATGTTTTCGCTGTTCTGCAGTATTGCCAATTACACACTGGCATGATTTGGAGTTTACCCTGCAGTGGCCCCAGCCAATCTGTAATTGGCACCTCACACTTGTCGAGCCTGAAACACGGTGAATAATTAAATCTTGATCTCGTAAGATGTAGTTCATGCCGTGCTTCTGTATGTATAATTCCGGACAGTCCAAGACGTTGTGATAGGGGTCTCAGGCCTCAGGGATTAGTAAGTGTGATAATTGCACTGCATGTACAATTTTCGAGTTCTAAGTAGAGAAACCGTCTAGCACTGTTCACATTGACTCGCCAGGGGTGGGCAATCTATGGTGAACCATGCATGTAAATTTTCTCGATTAATGTTACTTGCCAATAAAGATATCACCACAGCACGCTCGGGAGTTCTTGATACTGAGTCAGTATGATGCACACTTGGCCAGTACTCACGGCTTCAACATGTACCAATCAGGGCAATGCGTCGCAGATGTATTCGAAGCTGCATGATGTTCTATAAGCGTGCACAAAAAAATAAGGTGAAATGATATCTCTTTGAATTTGATCAAGCGAGCCTCAGTGACTGGTGGCATATGACATAGTAACTTTACGTAATTTTACACATTTACATGCTGTGCGATATATTCATCTGTACAACGACATCCAGTGGAATCGCATCAACACATATCCACGATCCTGTACATCCTTAGGAGAATGTAAATGTCCTAGGTTCGGTGATTCGGACATCCACGAACTCCTCCGTTCCCCAATACTGTTTCAGCCTCTCATCTGCAGTCACCTTTGCGTAATTGGCAAAAACGTGTGGGTATTGTGCACGCTCAGCAGATCCGAGCGCAATACGCGCGGAAACAAAAATCACGCCAGCCAGAACAAAGTCGGCGAGGGTCAGAGTGTCCAATGCCACGTAGCCAGAGGGACGCGCCGCAAGATGGGACTCGAGGTGGGTGAGGCCACGAGCAAGGAGCTCAGCATTTTTATTAATAGTCTGTAGCGAATGCTTCAGATATCTGACTGCATCAACGGTGATTCCTTACCTCGAGATTAAAAGATCCGTGGAAACCGTAGATCAGACCCATGATGGTATGACTTGGTGCGCTGATCTCGTGTTCAGCGAAGTGCACCCATTGATCGACAATCGCCGCTTCGCGTGCATTGGAGCCTAACAGGTTAACTTCGGTCCCGATGCTGCTCACTAGGACAGGTGAATCCATGATAACCGTCGATTGAACAAATCCGGGGCCACTCACAATAACGGGCAATCGTAGCACCTTCGATCAGCTTGAACCCATCCGTTGCCTCGAAAGTAGGGATCTTTCCATAGGTAAACTTGGTCGTAAACTCCGGAGGTTTGCTCGTGAACGTCCACTTAGGTTGTTCGAGCTCAAGCCCATTAATGGCTGCAACACTGAGGATCTGTAGCGACACAGTAACAATTAGCTTCAGTCTGTTTAGTCTGAAGACGCAGGTCATTTATGAACGTACAACTTTGGTCTGACGCTGGCGAACATCACCCCAGAGAGTACCGACAGGAGTCATTTCAGTGCGTGAATATAAAAGTTATCGGGGCAGTGTTGATCGATCAGATGACGAGGGTCGAAGTGGTCCAAGGCGGGTCCTCTTATACGCTCGTCCACCATTGACTAATAGCAACTCCGACTGCACCAGTAAACCTTACAGTCAGCAAGCAAGTTCAATCAGCACTCCACGCCATTGCTTCTCGAATCCCAACCTTGGGATGGCTAGGACAGGAATCCATGCCGGTTAGTTCTGGTATAGTACAGCATGGGAACCAGCAACCGCTGGTGGGAACCCGAAAGAGTCCTGGACCATAGCTCGGCTAGTCTGTGGGATCATACCTCATCACAGGTCACTGATGGCTCTCACTGATATTTGAGAACCTACCCACCTTCACTCAAATCTACGTCACCAACCTTTCGTTGGGTGGCACCCAGCATATAATTACCCCTCATGGTCACTGCCCTCGAACATACCTTTATGCCTGCTTTAGCCCACTCCCTTCGATTGTTATAATTGGTAGTTCATCTCAATAGCCCTGGAAGGGCGGTAGTCGAGGTAACGGTTAAGCCCCCTGACGAGAGCTTTCACAGAATGCCCCACAATACCTTGTGTACACCGTACACGTCAGAGTGTGGCACAAGCAACGACAAACACAAAAGCTTCCGAATTCGAGCTTGAGCCTGGTCTGATTCATTGCGAACTCGCAATAGGAACGGCTGTCCGGCACGAAGAGTCAGACGTCCGCGTCATCGCCGAGTCTGATCAGTAAGACAATCACCTTGATTTTCTCCGCCAGGAAAGCGTTTTACGTTATGGACTGTCGAGTAAACTGGTAATTTATCACGCCCATTCAACGATCCCGTTTTATTCGCCGTGCGATGAGTAGTAGGTATGACCAATATATGATTGCTAATCAGGGAGCCCCGTCATGCGCAGGGGTCGATTGGTCGACCTATCTTTCAATTCCCGACTCCGACTCGGCAAAACGGCAGGTCCAAGCAAGTTTGGTCGTATGATTAGGGTCTGTACATACAAAGTGTAGTAAAGTGTAGACTACCATTTTTGGATGGAATCCTGACTCCGACCGGCAACCCCTTGGGAGCTTCTCGGCTCGCTCCAACCCCTGCGCATGACCAATCTGCCGCTAATCATGTTGACGAGGATGTGCGTGACTTAGCTGAGATGAGTGCGTGCGTGTCGGGCGGTAGGTCGGTTATAAAAGCCTGCCCCATGAGTGACCACTAATAGTTGCAGATACCTGGTCACCTTCCATTCGAAACAAGACATCCAATGACTCGTGTTATGACCAATCTTGGAGGAACGGCATCCGATGTCGTCGTTGGGAAAGTCGCTGTAAGTCCAAGCCATTCCATCCAACTTCACGACAATCTCACCGTTTCTGTGATAGCATGGTCTCATGACGATGACGCAAGTATCAAGGACTATAGCTTGTGGCTCGCCTGTCTGATTAGAATGTCTTGTAGATGGACCCCGAATCCTGTTCCAGACGAGCAATGCTTCGAAGCAATCAAAGCAGGTGTTGACGCGTTGCCCCCTGGTGCCAAAATGTTTCTCAACGGAGGTGAGTGGAAGTCGGTAACATGATTGATTTTGTCGTTTTAACCCTCGAATAGGAGAGTTTTATGGTCATAATATGTCCACCACGAATCTGGAAATGATTGCCAGATTCTTCGAGAAGTACCCAGAGTACGTCGACAGGACGTTTCTGTCTATCAAGGTTAGTTGGGGAGAGCAGGCTTATCGCATATATTTCTGACATTGTTTTGCTTTGCTTTCCCAGGGAGGAGTCTTGCTTGGCCAACTGCTCCCGGACGACTCGTGAGTACTCTCAATTGTGATGGACTCGAATATGCACTATATGGATTTTTAGTCCAGGGAATCTTGCTCGGAGCGTTAATCTGGTGAACGAAAAATTAAGAGGAACTAAGCGCCTCGACTTATTCCAGTGCGCTCGCGTCGACCCCAACGTTCCCGTGGAAGTATCCATCGCTGCCCTCGCGAAGCTCAAAAGCGAGGGGAAGTTGGACCACATTGGCATGTCCGAATGCAGTGCAGAGACCCTCCGTCGCGGTCACAAGGTTCGCAAAAACCACGATCCTCATGCACGCAATTGAGTTCCTTCGTAGGTTCACCCGATCAGCGTTGTCGAGATCGAAGTCAGCCCGTTTTCGTACGAGCCACAGACACGCGATGGTTAGTTGATATGTATTGAATTCTGGAAACTGATCTCACCATATTGTCCCAGTTATCGCGACTGCGAAGGAGCTGGGTGTGGCAGTTGCGGCTTACTCGTAGGCTCCCCCGTTGAGACTTGCTCTGCATCTTTTGACGATGGTATAGACCACTCGGAAGGGGTTTCTTAACCGGGCAGATCAAGAAACTCGAAGATATTCCTGGTGTGTAACTCTGAAGTATCTCCAAAGGCACGGAAATTGACGTACCTTCTAGAGGGAGATATGCGCCGTCACCTGCCACGTTTCGAGGAAGAAGTAGGACTTATGTCACACATTCACATCCATACTTCTGACTCCTGTCACACCAGAACCTTAGGCACAACTTTGCTATCGTGGATACTTTGACCGAGCTTGCCAAGAAGAAGAATATCACCCCCGCACAACTTTCTATTGCCTGGGTTAGCTCCCTCGGTCTGCATGTCATCCCACTTCCGGGATCATCGTACGTCTACATTTCTGTCGTATGCTCGCTTACATTGCTGATTATACAACCCCCAGGCATGCCAAACGTACCCTTGAGAATTCTGCAGGTGGTGATGTTGTGTTCACTGAGATGGAACTGCGGGAGATCAATCAGGTCATCGAGAACGCTGACGTGAGAGGAACTAGATACCCCGAGCAACATGCGACATACCTTTGGGCTTAAGAGTGCTTCACTAGCTGTCCGCATCGGTAGTACGTGTATGATACAGAGTTTTAAGAAAGCATTGATAGTGTAGGAAATTTATCGATACTACTGATGATTTTAGTGGCCAGGGATGGTCACCGTACATTATAACGTGGTTCATGTTCGAGAAATGATCGTCCAGCATTTTTAGTGACGAAACTTTAAAGGTGGGCACGCAGAAAGAAAGACCGACAAGTTGGCCAGTGCACCAAATCCGTTGCTGCTGGGTGGGACCGAGATAAATAGACAAATACCAACGCGTACAACACGATGCTCACTACGAATCCCATTCAGCATACAACCCGGAGACTTGATCGCTCACCCCTCCGCCTGCACGCTCCCCGCTCGCTTAGACAACCTCTCCAAAGCCCTCCGCCTCGGGTCGCTATATCCTCTCCCACCGAAGCCACTCTGCCCGCTCGCGTATCCCAAGCTTACCGCACGCACGCCCGCATCTCGGCGGACACCCCTAACGGGCCGTCGAACATTTACACTCACATGCTCGTTCTCGCTGTCCTGCGCGCCGTCTTTTGCAAACTTGATCTTGGTATCGGTTCCCGAACCGGGTAGCCCGGCGATCGCCCAGCTGACCTCGATGCCGCGTTTGATACTCCACAGCCATATCAGCCCAAAGACGGGCGTGCTCACGAGAACGTTCAAAACAGGAAACAAGTCGGGGTAGCGCACGGGAGGTGTCATGACCACCTCGAGGAGATGTAAAAGGGTCATCGATATGTTGACGATCTGGGACGGTGCCTCGTCAGTCAACTCGGACAGATAGATATGATGGTCAGAGAAGTCACGCACAGTCGAGAACAAGTGCACGAAAGAGTTGAACTGCACCCGGAAGGGGTTGTACCCTATGAGTCGGCACCAGAGTACGAGCATTGCAACATATTGCACACCGAGACCATCTTTCTTTAACAATGGCCACATGCTGTGAGAGCTTGTCAGAATTATCGAGTAGAAAGTTCAAATAAGCCCGACCTGAAGACGCCCACAACATTTCCAAGGGCACCCCAGGCAAATACCTCTTCACCGGGCATCGCGCCGGAGAGAAGGAGGGTAAGGGGAAGAAGAGGCAATAAGATGGTCTTCTCGTGAACCTGAAACGAGAAAAGGAAAAACGACATGGAGGTCGTGAGAAGCGCGTAAGGGAGTAAAGGCAAAGTCGGGGTCTGTGTTTGCGATCGTTGATCATCTGGAGGTGGGGAGGGTAGTTGGGTCTTGTAACCTCCCCACAAAAGTCCAGCCACTGCAGGCAGAAAACCAAGTGCTGTGAGAGCTGCCGAGCCTTTGATGAGCAATGGCTCCTTTCCATCAAATAAATGCTTCCATTTGAGGACAGTGACATTCGTGAAACACCAAAAGTTGGCGACTTTATCTTCAAAAAGACCGCGGGAGAATGGGAAGATGCGTGTCATTGAGGCCCAAAGGGTGGAAAATGGAGAAAATGGAGGAAGGAAAGGTGCGAAGAGAATAAGGAAGGAGAGTGTGGTGACCAATGCTAGTCTGGTGAATAGATGCAGTCTAATGTCTATGTCAGCACCATAGTTGCCCAGAAAACAGTGGTCATACCCTTCCCTAGATCCCAGGAAGACACATTTCCCGAGTAAATATGCTCCAATAGCGGGCGCATAGTAAAGAGACATTTGCTTAAAGCCCAGGCTGAGCACAAAGAAAACTGCCCCAACTAGGTCAAACCCGACAGCAAACGCGTTGATTGCTAACAGCATAAATCCTATGGCACAGATTATATCAGAATGCGTATTCGTAGGTATGATGTAATTTACGCACCAAGCATCACTGAATTGTATTGGAAGTGACCAAAGTCTATGAGCAGGAGAGCGGGGTGGAATAGTAGTATCCCAAGTGCAGCATGCTATGGCTCAGATGAATTTGGAGAACAAGCCTAAAAAAATTAATATCTTACCTGCGTCCTCGAAGAACGTGTTGCATGCCACGTCCGCGTGAAGGCATACAGTGCTGGAACGTATATGAGAGCATCGAGTGTAATCACGCTTGTACGCATGAATAACTTATTTCCCGGAGTTTCTATTCCGCGAGATGTATCTAGAACGAACCATGACGGTTCTATCCACGATCCACTTTATGCAAGCCGATTCAGATGAGTTGCACGCAAGAAGATTATTCGGTTACTGACATTTTTCCACATATCCAAGAAGCATAAGCCGTCAGTGGAGGGTAATCGAGTCCCCAATATTGCAGGTCATAACGATACCACTGTTGAACGGGGAGATGAATAGTTAATTCCATCCAATGTCGCTGTGCCTCATAATCACCGAACATTGGAGGAGTGGCATACCCTGGATGCTCGAGGTTAAATGGCATTCGACATCGAGAATGATGTAGTACGTGAATGAGGAACATACCCGAGTAACCTCCCATACCTATGCACCACTTCACGTAGATGGAAGCAGCAATTGTACATGGTACTACCCATGCCTTCATGTTGTTTTTATGCATCCAACGAACCCACCGTCTCACACCTCCCTGATCTACTGCATCTTCGTTTTGAGTCCTCCGGAGAGCTGTGGCTTGCCTCTCCTGCTCCATGAGTACACTGAAGCTCAGTCGGCCGCTCGAGCTGGAAGGAAAGACGGATGGCGTGGACGAGGCAGCAGAAAGGGGTGAGATACAGCGCGTTTGCCCATCGACATCGGAGAATGCGCCCGCTTTGAGCCACGACAGACTCTCGGAAGTGTGTAACAAATGCCGGCGAGGGACGGGCGACACGATTTCGGCGGGTTCGGCATTCGAGCTACAATTATAATACGAGCGAAACGTTAGGCTCATCTCATCTTCAGTAGCACCCAAAAACCGATCGAATATACGCACGTGATACCTTTCATACTGGCGACAGAACTACGAAGACGCAGCGTCGAGTTTCGGAAATTAGCAGTCGACGTTTGTGGCATTGAATGTAGCGAGGCGGTCCGGTCGCGAAGCCTTTGTCTGTGAGTTTCCAAGTATTCCCCATCCTCAGGGACCACATCCATTTTAAGGTCAATATTGCAAAAGCTGCAAAACTTCCCGCAGGATCGAAGACTCGCCTCCGAGCGGCGTTGCTTTGTGAGTTAAAGAATATTCCCAAAATAGTAGGAAAGCTGCTCGCACACGTGCGAATGTCTTACTACTTTTGACAGTTGAGACTCTTTCGATGCTTGTTCCAACATGGATCATAGATGTGTGGACACACAAAAAAATGCAAATTTGTGTAATTCGTGAAACTGACGACTCAAGATGACTTCCGAAGCTATTGTGCGGGATAGTAGGCCAAACAGATTACGAGCCCCGAGCTCATCAACAGCGGAGACCTGCGACAATTTTAGACTATATATTTCATTCAGGCACCCCAAGACAAGCAGAGCCAGATGAGACCGCAGTCTCAGAGATGGGGAAATTTGAACGTTTGAACTCCGGTGACATCAAACCGAACACTTCTACGACGTAGAGGGACTTTACTATAACATATTGGCTGGGAAGGGTACAGATCCAACGAACTACGTCGAATTCGCCTCATACATTTCCCAATCACTTCTTTCTTCTGTGCCCTCACCGCTGGAGCGAGAAGCAATTCAAAGACGACGGATTAGCCAAAAGCCGCATCTGCATCATCCTTCGAAAGGTCAATTCCACCGTTCGCACCCTCATTCCCGATCGTCAGCATCTCCATTACAGCTTGTGAGGTTTGGGAGATCCATGATACGTACCATTTTGATTGCCAAAACATCTCGCTTCAATTCTTCACCTACAGTCAGATATTCACGTTGAAAGGAGCAGCTGATGCGGCAGAAAAATATGTCTCAGCTCACATTCACGTGAACGAATTTAAATGCACGACTAAGCGACACCGCCGCATCTATGTATTACTTTGAGGACCCAAGACCGAACTATGGCCAATGATTCGCAGGAACATCGAGATGGATACGGAGCACGGCGTCTCTCTCATCGCCCCCAACTCATCCACGTCTTCCGGTCAGTTTGGACTAGCCCCACTGCTTACCTTGCACGACTAGGAGCCAATCCATCGTACAGCACTTATAACACCAATCTATTCCACATTCTCGCTAGACCAACAGTTCGCCCATACACATCTCAGGACGCAATGGCAGTAGTCACGGAGGAGGCCATACAGATGCGTCTAGAACAAGTCCAATACCAGGTTCGGAGTCCACGAAACTGGCACAATGATCAATCAGTAAGTGTGCCTTTTCGGACACGCTCCGAAAAAAGCATTTTTGTGATCGTGCTCGCGGAGCAGCGAGCATGTTCATTCCTCACTGTACCGCAGGAAGTATGTATAACGAAAGTTTCGTTGATAACGCGTTATCAGCACTCGGATGAGCGAAGCTCCCGCGGATCTCAGCCACTCGGGTCTGGCCAGATCCACATGGTACTGAAACCCACACCGCATGGTACTGAAACCGCCGTCGTACCCTCTCATTGTGGTCATATAGATGGGGCCCTGACTTCAAGTCTGGAGCACATAAATACAACGTATGGATATACATCCATCAATAAAATGCACACGGCCTAAGTTATCCGGACTTGGCGCTCTTGGCTGCGGAGAACAAGACGCGAAAGTGAATAAACTTGCGAAAGAGACAGGTCGAGGCGTGCAAGTGCCGTAAAAAGCTTAGGTAAGGCCGTGTGTTTGCTGATCCGGGCCTCTGGCACATCTGCAAAGGCAGACGATAACGTTATCGCTTCGCGACGGTTGAACAATCCTTTCGCAATTAGCGAGCCCTCTCATTGGCTGATGTGCACTTAACCGATCCTAAAAAGTGTCTTACAGCACAAGTT
>JBBPRS010000217.1:0-37313 GCA_038093155.1 Boletus huronensis | reverse complement strand
GCTCGCATTGTGCATCTTTACGTCCTTGTCCTTGTACAAGTTCACGTTCGCCCTCAGCTCAGGATCCTCCTCCAAGTCCCTCAAGAACAACTCATAATCCTCCTCCACCTTCCTCTGATCGCGTCCACCCATCCTTCCAACCACACCCCTCCCATCACCCGTTTCCCCTTCCTCCCCTTCATCCTTGGCAATACTCCGCAACTTCCACCCCCGCGTCCGAGCCTTTTTTCGCCGATTCGGATACGCCTTCTTGACGAGAATCACGTCTGGAATGCGATCCGTGGGCAGGGTCGCATAGTCATCAGAGTTGAAATTGGACGTGGTGAGGTAGTAGCCCATCGCGGTGTCCCCCGGTTGAAGGATCCCCCCGAGGTGCGTGCGCGTATGCAATATCTGACTCGTCCCCCCCATCGATTCATGGTCCATGAGCGTATCCTCGTCGCCATGTCCCTCTGAACTCCGAAAGGCACCTGCGAGTGCGACTTGGGCGTCTGCGAGCACCCAACGGCCCCGATGCGTCCCGACGGGTTCGACGTCCAACACCGTGAACTCGACAAGATCAGTGACGCCCGCCAGTGCTGAAAACGGGGTACGCCAGTATACTTGTGTGCTCACGTCGACCGCTTGGAGCGTGTTCACGTCCAGGAGCCGAAACGAGGACCCCACACGCGTGCATATCGTCAACGGGGAGATGTTGGAGAGCGAACGCGCTTGCTTGAGTGGAATACAAACGAGATCGTCTTTGCAAATCGGGACGATCTCGACCGAATAGGTGAATTTATAGTTGGCTGTATTCGAATGGGTGTCGGTCGATAACAATTGTTCGGATCCCTTGGATCTGAACCAGTCAAGTGGTGTTAGTGTCCCTTCCTGTTAGAACCTTGCTAAAGACGGCTGACCGCACGGGCACAATCCCCGTCAAAAATTCCACCATCCGTATCGCATGACTCCGCTGACTATAGAAGAAATCTAGTCCATCCCTCACTTCCTTGACCCCTACTGTGTCCTTTTGCGCACCATGCTTCAAGATGAACTGTTCGAGAAACAAAAATGTGCGTTTGTGCGTGACCTTTTGACGGACTTGAACGAGCGCCTTCCATGTGTTTTTCGCAGCGAGTTTGGCGCAGCCGGGGCATTGGGTATGCTGCACCAGGTACTCGATCTCAAAGACTTGCTCGAGGATGGTGGCGGTGAGTACCTATGCACGTTGGGAGACGGTGTGATTCAGAATCGACATGAGGAAGCTATCAGACGTGCACATGACACACCTCTTTTTGAATCGTGAGCGAGACGCGCAAGCGCTTCGAGTGTGGCTCCGTCCAGATGAAATGAGCCTCGATGAGGCGTATCTTGTTGAGCCCCTTGAGCCGCTTCAAACACAACGCCAGAAGCTCTTGCGATTCCGGTCGTGCGAGTATCCACGCGGAAGGCGGCGACAAAAAGCGTTCGCAGTTTCGGCAGAACGAGACCGAAGCTGGTGTGGGTCCATCATCGATCAAGCTACTAGTAGGCGAGACGCCAAGACTGGGACGTACATTGTTTTGGGATGCCTTCTGTAATGTCCACGCTGGTGATGATGGAAGAGGTCGTCAACATGCACGACGCCAATCCCTGATCCATACTCACCTGTTCCGCAGACAACCTACGCAGAGATTGGCCGAGTTGGGCTCAATCGGTGTCCCTGATCGTTTGGCGTATGAAGATCGCTTGATCTTGGGAATAGGAGTGACTCACCGCAATCAGCGCAAAGGACCCGATGAATGGCAGGCCCAGGTATGAACTCCATCATGGATATCGTCGTAGTACTAGATGGAGTGGCTGATATTTTTCTTCTGCGCTTAGTCACTCTCAGGCGATAAGATAAGATCAAGATTCTCGAAGGATAGGATCGTAAGCACAAAATGTTAGGTCCACAAAACTCTTAACGACTACAGCACCACCTTTCCACAAGGTTTGAATGGCAACATCAATGCGGTGAATCCTGGTGCAAGGAATATCACACCAGCCACCGGACGTGTTCGAGTTGGCGGACAACGTAATGCTGGGAAACGATAGTGGAATACAGGAGAACACTTAACCATGATCTGATCATAGACTGGCGATTTGATGGCTGGAAGAAGATACGAGAACCAGGGGGGTCAACCACGGACTTTCTCAATCGCGTGATAATTATCAGTATGTGTCACCGAAATTTGCTGCTTTGCTTTGGAGGTTGCTATGCTTCAGAAGAAAATGGTGATGTATATGTAACATACTAGTATGTCACGAATCCATTGTACCTGACTGAATACCGAACATGTTACGAACGAACTTGTACTCACAATGGGACAGAACACCAATAGGTGCTGCATAGACGATCCGATTTGAACCAGCCTGGCCACGACCAGAAGTAGAACAAAACAGCTTACCCCACAAGATAATCAGCAAGCTAGTCGAGTGCGCCAGCTTCCGAGTCGCAAACAAGGCCTCAACATGACTCGCGTCAAAATATCGCAAGTTGCCCCTCGACAGCAACATCCACTGACACATCCATCTTGACCTCTTCCTCTGACGGACCCGCTCCAAATCCGTCGGCCCCTTTAAGGTGCTCCACAGTGAAATAGCTCGTCTCGCCATTGTAAGCTGTAACTTCGTGGAGGATTTTAACTACAGCTTCATCCCTACCATGACGCGTACTATCGTAGATGTTGAACACAAAGAATCGGAAGATTGAGGATCATGAGACCGCCCATAGTATAAAGGAAGTAATGCCAACCTTCCAAATGGGACAAAGTTCCGGGGAATCTGCACACGAAGAATCCTCATT
This sequence comes from Boletus huronensis, assembly GCA_038093155.1. Taxonomy (NCBI): domain Eukaryota; kingdom Fungi; phylum Basidiomycota; class Agaricomycetes; order Boletales; family Boletaceae; genus Boletus; species Boletus huronensis. Next base: position 34,507 of record JBBPRS010000217.1, on the reverse strand, counting down.
TTGTGGATAACATTCTTCTAGAGTATGAGCGTTCTCTGTCCTGGAATGCACGCGTATTTTGTGCGCGGTATGTCACGAGTGGGTCTAATGCAGAGTACATACTACTCGTCGTGAACCGAGTCCTGCTGCCTCCTGCAGACGAGATATGGCGCACACTCGGGTTCGTAAGTCCCAGGGTAAGACCACCCTTGGCAGCGAGCGAAGGTTTCGGCGATGTTGACTGCTTGCCTCGTCGCCACCTAGCTGATAATTGGGGTCCGAGTAAGACAAATCAGAGCGCCAAAAACACGAGGCGCCTGCATGAACAGACCATATTGAGAACAAGGAAACGTGTTTATGGCGAACTTTGCGCACCACGAGTAAACGAAAACACCTTATTCTTTCATCCTCGAAGCCCACGACTGTGCACCATCGGTGAGGATGTCGTCAACGAACACCGGTGCGTAGCATTTCTGAGGAGTGAGTGCGATGCTGACAATCCACTAAGACCCAACAATAGTACTGGAAACCAGCGACTCTTATGGGGGGATGGATATTGCGTTCCATCCTGACGGAATGCATCTTTTCACAGGTCACGGTGATGGGATCCGACGATGGCGACTTGCGGACGGTCAGGAAGTCGGAAAGCAAATGAGAATGAACTCGCGCGCCATTTCCGTGTCAAAGGACCACAAGTGGGTAGTGTGTGGAACTGTGTCGGGGGCAAGCGTGTGGGACGAAAAAACAGAGGAAAAGGTCATCGACGTCGAGAGCAAAAACTACGTTTATGCGGTGGACATCTCCATGGATTCGACCAGGTTTGCCACTGGGACTGCACTGGGTGACAACAAAGCGAGCATCTGGAGCATCACCAGCGGAGAGAGACTTGTCGGCCCACTCAAACACGACAGTCATGTCAATGGAATCAGGTTCTCTCCCAATGACGAGCACATCGCTACTGCATCCTATAACGGCTCCATCCGTGTTTTTGACAGTCGTAACGGTAACGAACTCATCAATATCGAGACTACCACACCATCACGCCGGTTCGGAATTACTCCCCTTGCATGGTCGAACGATGGCCAGCAACTGTTTGTTGCATCCAACGACAATAAAATCAAGTGTTTCGAGGTCTCCACCGGGTCCCAACTTGTTGAATCGCAGGTTCTCAATGACGGCGACCACAACGGCAACGTCGAGTCTGTCGCGCTGCCCACCAACAGGACATTCATTGCTACTTACACAGGCCACACCATCTCATTCCTGGACACATCCACACTCACTCGGATTGGCCCAGTCATCGAGGACAGTGAGGGGATAGAATCGTTCGCCCTTTCTCTAGATGGCAACTGTCTTGCGACGGGACGAGGGGACGGGAAAATTGCCATCCATAATCTCGGCAGTATTCTCCCAGACTTGTATAGCCCTCCCCAGGTAAGCACTCGTCTATTCATGATGTTAGCATATCAGATAAGCCCAATTCCATTGACACACTACATCAGGAATCTACTCACGAGGACCGACCACCAGACGAGACCCGCAGTAAAGACGGTGATGGTGATCTCCTTGAGGTATCCATTCGTCCTTTTGCCCTTTGAACCGAGTTCCCATGATCGCATAGGTCGAGGTGCCGTCGAGCGCGCCTGTTCCTCAGTTCGACTACGACGAGGTTGGTGATCGCTATATTCCCCTCTTACTTCTGTGTTGACCCTGCTGCAGCCACCATCCACGGCATCCTCTGCCCATCACGGCGAGGGCGACGTGTCGCATGCCGTACCACAGTCAGGGGATGCTCCACCCCCTCTAGAGGAAAATATCAAGCCATCTCAGGGTATTCTGATACTCAGGAGGCTGCTACCGATGCGGAATATGAAGAGGAACAAGGACCCGGCGTTGCGTGAGCCCGATCGAGTGACGAGAAACTCCCGTTGGTCTGCCGATCATGAATCTCGTTCCCAATCACCAGGAAGAGTGGAAGCCACAAATGCAGGACCTTCCTGGATGGCTGCTGGTCAGCGTGTACGAGTGAGTGCGCTTCCTCGGTAGACGATCGGTTCTGGTGTGTCTAACATATCATTATAGCGAGCGGTCGCAAAACCCGTTGAACAACGAAAGGTTCGTTGTCCCTTCAGTTTATATTCAGGGATTCATGAAACGATACAGCGTAAATCGCCTGCCAAGCGCAAGGATCCAAAGAAAGGTGCTTCCCATAGCGGACAAGGTCCCGTAGATCTAAAGGAAGCAGCTCCAGTCGGTCTTTTTCTTGCGATGCTGGAACTCGTCACGATAGCTCACGTCCTATTAGGTGGAACAAGCGAACGATGCGTCTCAACCCTCAGCCGGCAGGATCCAGGTAACGGTGCGTGTACTTTCCTTGAGCTTGCATTGTTCCACTCACAGTGGGTCAGGACCAACAAGAATCAGGGGATGCTATCGTTTCGATTAGGTTTCGGATACCCGGATGGATGTTGTGTCGCGGCTCAGGTACCGGAGAGGGGACCCATGGATGAAGGTGATTTGATGTAAGTAGCAAGACGTGTGGATACTTATGCAGTCGTCGATCGTGCAGTTCTTTCAGTTGGTTCACCTCACAGCATCGCTGTGAATCCTGGTGAGCCCGTCCATGGTTGAGTTGAGGAAATCTGATACGCACGCGCGTCGCGAAGGTTGAGATCTCGAGCTTGGAGGACATTATCTAATTAATTTGAGCCAATACAGCGAACCTAAATCCTTATGCCAACTAAGACGAGGGTGTGTGTTAGGATGTCATATTAATGTTCCTCCCGCTTCGATATTTTTCTTCTTCAACATGGATCCAAGTACTACTCGTGGCTTAGTACTTAGTGCGCACGCTCAAGACCTGAGGCGGTGATCACTTAGTCTCCCCAAACCAGACTTAAAAAATCAAACGACCTGAACTTTTCGATGAACTACGATGCTGGAGTGTATGCAACACTCATGGTGACACGCTACACGACTCTGGAAGCACTCGTCGATCATGTGTTCGAGACACTCTTTCGTTCGGATTCCGATGTACATGGCATGGGATGAGCATCGACGGGCCGGTTCGCCCTCGTCAGACTCGGCTTTTGGCGGCCCATCATTAATTGGTATGGCTCTCGGGGCGCATTTAAGGAAACAGCCTGTCTGTTCAATATCATTATCCGCAGACAACAGGAGTTCAAATTACAAGGACCGTTCGCATTCCTCGGTCTCCCGATATCGAATCCACGAAGTTGACATTAGTTTGAAGAGTGAGTTTTCCAACTCGAGAAGCATAAACCATCTGATCATCGTCACCAGGCTCTGGATGGGCTCAACCAAACCGACATCCTGGAACGACGGTTCCATCCCTTGCCATACGTGCAATAACCTCACGTATCGGATATTTTGCGACCTCTTGTAGGATGTGTGCATCATGCACTTGCCTCGTCATTGATGAGACCAGTTCTTTGAATGTCGCTTCGGACTTGACTATACGCATACGTTCTGATCCGTCACATGGACAACCCGTCTCGGTATCGACGAGAACAAGGAAACGGATAACTTGAATGAAGGTCCTGCGAACAATAGTATCAATGGCCGACTCTGTCTGGGAGGGCAAAACATATTTCTTATGAAGTCTGGTAAAGCGGAGCGTCAGTACTTCCATCACAGTCGGCATGGAGAGGGATATACTCACCGCGAATTTCTTCGTCGGGTGATTTCTCGATCGCCAGAAGCATACCAAAGAAGGTGCTGATGGTCTTATCATATCGTTTGATGCCGGAAGATACTCCATGTTTCGCTCGTGGCGGTAGATTGCCTGCGTCAGGATAAACAAAATCATACATCATTTGCGTCCTCCAAAGCATCGATCTACATTTTTTTCTTGGCGCGTGCCTTGCTTCACTTAACGAGACCGACTCCGGCAGTGCAGGGGATTGAATGACAATGCAGCAGTGTAGTACGAAATCGCATCATCGCATTTCCTAGCGTCCAATGCTTCATCGCCATGGGCTGCAAGTTTCTCGAGCTTCTCGACACTTTGCAGAAATCCGATCAGTAAGAGGCATGCACGCTCGTGCTTATCCCTCCAAGGTACTCATCATTTTTAGTGGAACGTCAGCGGCTTCATGTGTGAGGCTGGCAGAGTGGAGGACCTCGCACGAATGTTTCTGGACTGTACTAATATCAGCGTCCATAAATGAATAGGAATGTGACGAGGTGCATTCATCTCTCGCCTTGTGGGGAATATTCTTCTGGCGAATGAGCGCTCACTATTCAGCATCCTGGAATGCACACAAGTTTTATGCACGGTATGTCGTGAGCGGGTCTAACGCATATTTCTAATGCAGATTGTAGCATCGAATGCCACAGCCGAGATACGACCGTGACGCGCACTCAGGCTTGCACGTCGCAGAGTAAGACTAGCCTTTGGAACGAGGAACGGTTTCGCCAAGGTTGACTGCTTGTCTGGTCCGTCCCAAAAAGGTCACGTAGCTGAGATCCGAGCAAGAACAAGCGCCAAAGACGCATTTCAGAACATGGAAATGTGTTTGTAGCGCACTACGAGTAAACCAAAACACTTCCTTCTTTCGATTTTCGAAATCGACGATTGTGTACCATTGCTGAGAATGTTGTCGACAACGACCGGTGCGTAGTGGTTCTGAGGTGTGACTCGGATGCTGACAGTCCGGTAAGACCCAACGATAGTACTTGCCACCGGTGACTCTGATCGGGTGTTGGCGCTCGCGTTCCATCCTGACGGAATGCATCTTTTGGGAGGGGGTGATGATGGGATTCGACGATGGCGACTTGCAGACGGTCAAGAAGTCAGTAAGCAAACGGGAATGGAGTTGCACACCATTTCTGTGTCGAGGGATTACAAGTGGGTGGTTTGTGGGACTACCAAGGGGGTAAGTGTGTGGGATGAAAAAATCGAGGAAAAGGTCATCAATGTCGAGGGCACAAACACAGTGAACGCAGCCGACGTCTCCTTTGATTCGACCAGGTTTGCCACCGGGACTGGAGGTGGTGACAACAAAGCGAGCATCTGGAGTATAACAAGCGGAGAGAGGCTCGTTGGCCCGCTCCAACATGACGATTGGGTCACTGGAATCAGGTTCTCCCCGGATGGCGAGCACATCGCCACTACTTGCTGGGCGAGCGCCATCTGCGTCTTTGACAGTCGCAACGGTGACCAGGTTCTCAACATCAAAACTACGATACCCCCGAGGCTCCTAGTCATTCCGCTTGTGTGGTCACATGATGGCCAGCAAATTTTCGCCGCGACTCCGGATAACACAATCAAGTCTTTTCATGCGTCCACCGGGTCTCTGCTTGCTGAATCGCAGATTCTCAATGACGGCGACGATGACGGCGCAGTCGAGTCTATTGCTCTAGCCAGCAATGGTACATTCATTACTACCTATGCAGGCCGTACCATCTCATTCCTGGATGCATCAACATCAACACTGACTCGGATTGGCCCGATCGTCGAGGACAGTGGAGGGATAGAGTCGATCGCCCTCTCCCCAGACAGTACCTACGTTGCAACTGGACGATGTGACGGGAAAATCAGCGTGCGTAATCTCCGCCATATTATCCCCGACTTTTACGGCCCTCGCCAGGTAAGCACTTGTCCATTCACGACGTTAGCATGTCAGATAAACCCCATTCGATCGACACTCTTCATTAGGAATCTACTCGCGAGGAACAGCAACCAGACGAGGCCCACATCGAAGACGGCAATGATGATATCCTCGAGGTATCCGTTCGTTCTTTTTCCCCTCGAACCAAGTTCTCAGATCGCACAGGTCGAGGTGCCGTCGAGCGCGCCTGCCCCTCAGTTCGACTACGACGAGGTTAGTGATCACTATATTCTCCTCTCACTTTCGTGCTGACTTTGCTGCAGCCTCCGTCCCCTGCATCTTCTGCCAATTCCCGCGGCGACGACGCACCGCCGCTTGGCATGTCCCATTCTGCACCACAGTCAACAGATGTTCCACCTCCTCCAGAGGAAAATCTCGATGCTGCCAGGCCATCTCAGGGCAATACGATGCTCAAAAGGCTACTATGGATGCGGATCAGGAAGAATAACAAGGACCCAGCATCGCATGAGCCCGATCGAGTGACGGGAAAGTCGCGTCGGTCTGCCGATCATGAATCTCGTTCCCAGTCACCAGCAAGAGTGGAAGCCACAAATGAGGGACCTTCATGGATGGCTGCAGGTCAGCGTGTGCGAGTGAGTGCTCATCATTGATAGACGATTGGCTGTGGTGTGTCTAACATATCATCATAGCGAGCGGTCGCGAAACCCGTTGAACAACGGAAGGTTCGTTGTTCCTTCAGTTTATATGCAGGGATTCATGAAACGATACAGCGTAAATCACCTGCCAAGCGCAAGGATCCAAAGAAAGGCGCTTCTCATAGCGGACAAGGTCCCGTAGATCCAACGGAAGCAGCTCCAGTGCGTCTTTTTCTGGTGATGGTAGAACTCGTCACGATGGCTCGCGTCCTAATAGGTGGAACAAGTGATCGATGCGTCTCAACCTTCAGCCGCGAGCATCCATGTCACGGTGCGTGTGCTTTCCGTTCGCTCACATCGTTACACTCACAGTGGGTCAGGACCAACAAGAATCAGGGGATGCTATCATTTCGATGAGGTTACGGATACCCGGATGGATGTTGTGTCGTGGCTCAGGCACTGCAGATGGAACCCATGGAGCTAGGTGATTCAAGACGTGTGGATACTTATGCAGACATCGATCGTGCAGCTCACCTCACAGCATTAGTATGAGTCGTAATGAGCCCGTCCATGATGATCATTGAACGGTCACTGAGACAGTCATAATACGCGCGCGATCTTCGCATCTCACATAGTAGGCAACCCTCTCACAACCCGTTGTAGACTACAACCTTCTCGAGCGTGCGCATTTACAATATCAATGTATTCCACTCTCTTTGATCACCCCGCACCACATTTCGAGAATAGTACTTTCGAATGACCTGAACTACTCGATCAACTACAAGGCGACCGTTTACACTCCCTGTTCATTTTGAACGTGCTTGCGCCCTCTTCCTGGCGAAACCGTCAGGATTCTGACGAAAAACGTTGTTTTTGGACGATCGCCAAGATTCCGACCATGCGAGTACAAGGAGTTGTAGATCGAAGAGCAATGCGCAAGTACTGGTTTCCTCACAGGTCGTCTTATTAATGTCGGTCAGCTCATGCTCATGCTCACGAAAGCAAATTCCTCGTGTCCTCAACTCTGACACTTTGCTGTGACCACCTTGAATGTATCCGACTCTACTCGACTGGTTCCGAGTTCTCCTCATGTTACGATACACGAGATTCAAACGACATGTATTCCGAATTCGAATTTGGGGTGGTGCGTAGGTTAGTTACTGATGAAAACGACTTTGCCCGCATGTGAAGATCTGACAAGCAAACCGTGAGACAGCAAGTCAGACAATAGGACGCACATCGCTGACCTGTGTATCCTCATCACAGTATTTCTAATACCGCAGTATGGATGTCCTTGGAGGTAGGGATCTTGCGTACCTGCACGATGATCTCGTGCTCCGTGACAACTCTCTTGAATTCTTGATGCCCTTTCTGTTCGAGCAGCAGTGCACTAAAGGGTTGTCGGAGACGCACGAGCAGCCCCAATGCTCGGGTATGAGTATCCAATGGAGCTGAAGGTGTAGCACTCGTCTGGGGTGCAGAAGCGTCCATATCAACATCTGACTCAGAGTCCGAGTCCGAGTCTAAGTCCACGTCATCTCCCCAGGCACTGAGTGGGTAGGTCTGACCGAGGATATCGCGAATCTAAGGATGCACAAGCAATAGCCTGCGTGGTTCCATCAGCGGGAGCCACTCCTTGGTCTTGATCTCCACATCACCCAGTGCAGATACCCTCGCACGGTACGTGACGTGCTCTTGAACATGGCCAGCCTGAGCCGAGAGCTGACAATCAAGTCTTTTGATGGAGAAGATGATGCATGGGAGATGTAGACGATGGTTGGCAAAGCGGGCTGGTGGAAGACGGGCAACACGATCATAGATGATCAAGGCTTCCTCCTGTGCCAACGCACCCCGTATTTCCGCGACGCGACTTTCCATTTCGTCATCCACGATCGGGGGTGGAACGTATGGCGTCTGGTTATAAACAACAAGAGTGTCGGGGAGACAGCTGTTGTACGCCGATGACTTGCCGGTCCACGCCAGGACGGTCACTTCACCTGAACGAGCAACGGTCTCCTCCAAAAGATGGCCGAGCGCAGCCTCCCCTTCACCGTAGTTTGGTCTGATGTCACTTTTGAATATGCCGATCAAGGAATACGCGACGTCTTCTTCCACAGTCGCGTTACGCGTCGAAGCTAACCGAAGTTTCTCCCGGACCCCGAGATCGCTTGGACGAAAAGTGACTATGGTCTGTGAAGCGACTCGGATGGCGTCCGCGAGCTCTTGCATGATGAGGGGAGAGTCCTTGTGATTCGAGTGGGTATCATTGAGGTATGGCTTCCATTCGCAATCGTAGAAACGAATGACTTTGGGCGAGAGCAGTTCTTGAAGTGTCCAAGCGCGCGTCATCCATACACTTTTCGTGAGGGCGCCAAGCACAGAAGGCGACGCCACGCTTGCAAGAAGAACGAGCGTCGCCGCCGATTCTTCATACCATTTGTACATCGAAGCGAGCGACTGGTTCAACAACGTGCTGGTCATCTTGTCTATACAGCAGGTGTCACTCCATGCCCACCGATAACCGTCGTCACGGACTAACTCGCAGAACTTGCGAAGTTTGTCGTTAGTAAGTGACGGATCCAGTTTCCAGATTGATTTGACCACATTGACATCTTGGAACGTTGGTTCTTTTCCCTCCCACACGTGGGACAACATGACATATTGGAAGTACTTCGAGACAACTTGCAGGATATCCGCGTGGTTGGTTTCCATCGTCATAGAGGACACAAGTTCCTTGAATGCAGATTCCGACTTGAATACGCGGGCTCGCTCCGGCCTGTCACATAGACGACCAGTCGTGACATCAATGAGCACAAGAGGACAAATCTTCAAGATCTCGCGAATAATCACATCCGCGACCGCCATTGTCTCGTGTGGAGTAACATAGTTCTTGCAAGATTCTATGGAATGGATTCAATACACTACCTTTACGATGGGATAAGTGACACTTACTGCTTGTCTCTGGATCATCAGACCTTTCAATCTTCAAGAGCATGATGTTAAATGCATCAAGTGCCTCATCATAATTATGCATCCCATGGAGAGCAGCATGTTTCCTCTCATACCCCCAGGGACTTCCAGAGTCTAACTTGATCAACTGAGAGGCAACTATTATTCAAAATCAGGTAAGAACACACAAAAGAGTATATTCACCTCATTTGCATCTTGCAAAGCATCCTTCCACATCCCTCTAGCAACTTGTGCTTTGCTTCTCTTAATAAGAAGTTGCTGAGGAATTGGAGGGTTAAGGAGCAATGCTGCAGAGTAGTGGTCAATTGCTTCCTTGTGGTCCCCATACAGCATACTTGTGTCTCCTAGGTGTTCAAGCTCCTTGATATGCTTCTGTGTGAAATCTGAGAGCACCATCAAATATCAGCTGCTGTCAAACATATTATTTACTTACTTTCAAACCATTTCAGTCTACTATCATGCTTAGTCATGTTGTTCATCTGCAGGTGACTGGCCATTTTCTTCAGGCATTCAACCATGTTTGTCAAGGACCCAGTATCTTCAAGGACTTCACATATTGCCTGATAAATTTTAAATTCAAGAACCTTGAACTTGAATGCAGAAACAAGGCTGATCAGTTGATCACATATCTACAAGAAATTGAAGGCATACCTTTGTGGAAGCATCCAAGGCTTCCTTCCATGAACCATTCATCAGCCTTATCCTGCTCCACTTTATTAGAAGTTCCTTTGAAACAAGAGAACTGAGAACTAATGCAGTTGTGTAATGCATGTTTGCTTCCTCAGATTTCTGGAGACTCAATGCTGCATCTCCAAGGCTTTCCAGCTTCTCAGAACACTTCTGTTCCAAGTCTAGAGAATATGAAGTGATGATCATCCAAACACTATTTCAGTCACTTACCAAGAACCCATTTTGCCTGATCACTTTCTTCAACAATTTCTCCCAATTTTCCTGTCATCTTTTGAAACCACTCATTGGCTTCTGTCACATGGCCCACTGCTTCAAGAGCTTCTACCATTGACCAGTAAATGGTAAATCTTGGAACCTGAAACTTTGAACCAAAGTCAGTATAAATGTCAATATTAAAACAAAGCCCACCTGAATAGCAGCACTCAAAGTTACTGCCCATGAATTGTCCATCAACTTTGCCTTGGTCCACTTGGTTAGAAGACCCTCTGGCATTTCTGGCCTAAATATTGATGCAGTCACATAATGCATGCAAGCTTCTTCATGGTTTCTAGCATCCATTGCTGAATCACCATCCAACTCAGAGACTGTAACACCCTGTTGACTAAAATCTGATATGAAATATTGGGAGCATGTTGACCAAGGCAGATATAACATAGCTCACCTCCCATCCACTCTTTGAGCTCTTTGCTTAGCATTCCTGACTTATCTAAAGAGTTCAGAAGCTCAAGACCTATTGCTGCCTCCCTGAGATGTCTTTCAGCATATAATGCTTCACACAAGCATCTTTGAGTTGTGGAATGAAATCCATCAAGATTCCAACTAAAAATCTTGCTCGAATAGTAGGTATATGTCACAATAGCAAGCAGTGAAAAAACTTACAACTGAAATTGTCTGTAGCTCCAGACTCCCATGGACAAGAGTTGGTACCATTGCATCCTGGAAGGATTGTGTTGCATGTTCATAGTCTCCTTCCTTCATGTAGATCTTTCCCTTAAGAGCATGCATTTGTGCCTTCAAATATTATTAGTTGGCAAGTTACAGCTTGGAGCTTATGAGTACCTGAATGGAAGGGTAAAATGGCATGTCATGCATAGTAATCATGTCTTGGAGGCGTAGCATTGCATCATCACATCTCCCACTTAGAAATAAGAGGATAGACTGAGTAGAACAGAAACTTAGTCATGGAGGAGACCACTACAAAGGACAGACCTTGATAACCAGGAGTATCTTGTTGTCATCCGAATCACAATGACCAAAAACCAGATCAAACAGCCGTATTGCGGTTTCTGCTTCTCCCTTCCCGATAAGTGCCATGGCCCTGGCAATATGACCTATGGCGGATGGCTGGATGACGATGGACTTTGGGAACGTAAGTATATAGGCGCTCACGGGATTGGCGGAGCGAAATACCTCTTCAGCATCATGCTGGGCCGCAAGCCACTGTTGTAAATGTCCTCGTACCAGCGCACGATTGGCGAGTGTATGATAGCTAGGACTGGAAGACTGCACGATTTCCTCCGTGAGTACAACCTCGGCTTTCGACCAGTCTTTCTCTATCCAAAATTTGAATGCTGCGTCACTGATCTGCATGAGGGGTAACCGAACCACAGGCTGCGGACGGAAAAAAAAAAATCAAGCCATGGATTTGAGACATGAAAACGCCAGAAACGTCAAGGTGATTGGGCTCACATCGATAAAGTAATACGATGAAAGGACACCATTCAGACTCTGGAGTGTAATCTTCCCGTCCTCTCCGCCGCTCGCGAGATAGCGACCATCAGGCGACAGCGCGATCGTCCATACTTTGCCAGCGAGTTTGATGACAGGTCCGATTTGCTCCCGTGCGGAGGCGTCCCAAAACGAGATTGAATCCCCTGCCGAAGCGACGATGAACTTACCACTCTTGGCGAGCACGATCGAAGCGACTTCATTTTTGCTGTGAATGGGCCATTCACAGAGGATGGACCCGGTGACGACGTCGAGACACTTGATCGTACCGTATGAGACGACGAAGAGCTGTGTGCCATCTCGCGACCAGACGAGTCCGGTGGAATATGCAGAACTGACTTCCACCCGGATGTCGATGCACAACTGGCCATCGTGACAGTCATAGATGCAAATCGACGGTCGATCCCATTGAGCCACCGCGATACGATCGCCGTTGGGCGAGAACCTGATGGCAACGACCGGACTGTCGTATTGCCACGGCCCGAGAAGTCGTTTTCCCGTCGAAGTGCTCCACATAGATGCAGTATAGTCTTCGGAGCCCGTGGCAAAGGTCATGCCATCCGGTGCGATATCGACGGCCAATATCTGCATTGTATGGTCCTGGATCTCGACCTCCTTAACGTGAGTGCGGGCATCCCACACCGTCGCCAATCCGCCTTCACCGTCCTACGTACGTCCACCCGTGACGATCTTTTCGCCGTCTTTCGAGACGGCGATGGTGTGGACGCTTCCGCTCGCCTCCATAGACGCTCCAGGGTCGAAACCGACATCGGTATCCCAGATATAGACTCTGCCGCGGTTGAAGGTGCTGCATACGATACAGGCGTACCCCGAGACGGCGTACTTGAGGAACGCGAGCGTGGATATGGTGCCGCTCTGGGGATCGATTTCGATCCTGTTGGCACAGTCTACTATAGGTCGGAAACGGTCAGCGCGAGCGAGGTTGTCACCCCCCATTTCCTTAAAAAAAAACTGGGCTAATGATGATACCCACGTACCTATCATCCTTGAGTCGGACAACGACGCACACGGGAGGGAACAAAACGCCAAATTCGTGTCGGCTGCCATATACGTCGGTTTAGTATATGTGCGCCAAACATGCTATTGTCAAAGCACGGCACCCGGGCACCCTCGACGGACGCCAGTCCTCAGCGCTCATGCTATAGTACATCCTGGCTAGGGTTTTGAAACTTTTCCCGTGACAAGCTGTCACTGTTCAGACCGTCGGTGTCGTTCGCATAGTTAGGGCAATTCAATTTTTGAAAAGGCCTTCACAAAAGCTGGATCATAATACGGTAGGTCATCACGAAGATCAAGAATTGCAACGTTTCCATTCGACAAAGCCTCAAGCTTGTTCCTCCATGTATTGCATCTACTCCTATTAGTAATAAAGGAGATACATTGACAGACTGGTAGCGTATCGACAACGAACACGAGCAAATGAAAATCGAGAACGAAGAGGGACGTCCACGCCGATACAAACAGCCTAGTTCGTCTGTGCACCAACAGCCTATCGCAACACCCATCAGTACCCAACGAAACATAAAAAGCAAAGGAAAAACACGCACCAGACGCTTCAAATGCTCCATAAACACCTGCAAGCTCACATCGTCCGTGAAAATCGCCTGTCCGGCACTCGTACCCTGCGCAGATCCATACATCGACACCGACATGTGCGTTGTCGATGGATTTAATTTGGATAACAAGAAGCGCGCTTGACTTCCGCCCTGATCACACACGATATACCGTGGGATCGGGAATCGGTCCGTGAGGAGGTCTTGGGCGTCAGCGATCGGCGACTCGAGGAGTTCCTTAAAGTTTTCGTAGCCTTCTTGGTCTTGGTAGCCTGCTTTGCGCCATTGGGCGACGGTTTCGCCGTGGAAGATGAGGATGTGGAAGAAGGTGTCGAGGAGAAGGATGACATCGGGTTTGATCGAGACGCTGTCGAGCAAGACAGGTTGTGGGGGGACGTCAAAGGTGTACGACATGAGCGTCGGCTGGATCATGATCAGGGAATTGTTGACATCTCCTTCATTCAGGATATGTCTGGAAGACGAACGACGTGAACATGCATCCACGAAGCAACGAAAGGGCAGGCGTTACTCACCTGTAAAACGCAGTCTCGTCTGGACTGTTGTTAAACACCTGCAAAAACTGACTCCGCCTCAAATGGAACATAAATTGTGGGTAAATGCTAAAGTTGTCCGTCAACCTAAAGCTCGCCGGGTCTTCCTTCCTATAGTCTGCAAACTTTTGACACAATCGGATGAGCATACGATCCAACCACCTCAACACGTCCGATGAATCGTCGATCTCGGCCTTGAAAACCGCTATTCTGGCCATCAACACAGCCGCTGCTTCCTGATCAAACGAAGCGGCAATGCTTGGCGATCCTGCTTCTGCAAAGTTACGTGCGATGGTCGTCACCCGCAGGCGCTGCTGACCGGACGAGTGTTGGTAGTGAGTGACGAATTGGACAAGACCACGTGAACCGGGCTGGAGAGCCTGACCAGCGGGCGTGACGACTTCGAAGTATACTGCAACAGACGTCCGAAGGGTAACACAGTTCAATTTCCATGCCGAAGTCTGACCAATACCGATTTCGGTCTCGCCCACACAAGCTGACTTCTTGCCAGCAGATATAGCATGCCCGATCAGGCCGGAAACCCTGAGTTCCTTGGTAGTCTATGGTGGTGCTTGAGATGATAGGGCACAATAAATGAGGTGCAGAACCAAGTACCTGGACGTCAAAGGTGGCGTTGAAGCCCATCTCTAGGAAATCTTGGTCGTCTTTGTTGAATACACGAAGGAAACTTTGCTTGAAAATTGAGGTGGCAAACGAATCAGAGAGAACGATGATGCCATTGGTCGAATTCGGCAACGACTTCATTTCCAAAAGACCAACTTGATCGAGGCAACCAGCGAACAAATCGACGATGTGGCCGTTGTTTGACGCTCTCTTGGCGAGGCCCTCGTAGAACTATGGATGAAGCTGAGTGACACGGGCGATGCAACTAGAACGCGACGCATATACCTTGACAGCGCGCTTGTAGTGCTTTACGCTGTCGCGCTCGATATCGTGATGGGAACGGATCGGTTCTTTCAGCTCGTTGCTCACCACCATACCGGGACCCTCGGTAGCGGGACCACCAGCGAGGAGCATGATACGAGCACCCGTGTTGGGATATGTGGTCTGACAGGATATTGTGAGCGACGAGGGGTGTGAGACAAAGAGCACGCTGACCTCCAACAAGCCAACAGCAACGCTGATAGCTACACCGGTGCAGCGAAGAGGACGCTTGTCGTTAGCCACGGGCCACGGGTCACGTGCGAGAGTTTCGAGAATGCCGGTCAACTGGAACTCGCACTGTTGGACGGGCAGGAGGAAACGGGCGGCACCGAAAGCCTGCTGGGGCATCGGCTGACCAGGACGCGGCGCGGCACGTGTGGTTGTGCTGAGGCCGAGCATGTCCTGGATTTGCTTTGGAGCATATTCCTTGCCACCGCGGAAGACATAGGACTTGCTACATTCAGCATAGCCGATTTCGTGGACTTGAGTCTGGACGGATCTGAGCGAGGACGAGGGTAAGCGGGGAGTGAGACGTACCATGGTGCCATAGGTGATAAGACCGACGAGGGCGTAGGGCGGGAGCAAGCTGAGGCTGACGACGATGGCATCCCGGAGGGCCTTGAGATCTTCTTCGTCGAGACAGGTATCGACGACGAAGAGGAAGATGGGGGGCACCTGGGCTGGACGGGAGAGGGTGTACTCGATTGTGGTGTATTTTGGGAGGAGTTCGGCGGGCAAGTTTGTGTTTGAGATGTCCTTGTAGTGTGGGGGAAATGCGTTCCGGGAGAGACAGAAGGGACATATCCAGAGTTTTCCGCGGACGTCGATTTGGCTGCAAGGGGATGGTGAGAGGACGGGAGAGAGGGCGAGGAGTGAGATACCAGTAAGGATTGAGGATGGCACGACACGGGGGCTTGCACGTGACGGGCTCGTAGAGGACCGGGGGGAGATCCTCGCGGTGCTTGAGGGGAGTGTAGAGGGCGGATATGGGCACCACCGTCCGGGTCGCCTCCATGCGCGACGATGGCCAGACATTCCACGAGAGCCGCACGCCTGCACAGAATATTACACACGGAACGGGGCGTCTGATGCGACCGATACGCACCGTCGCGCTCCTCGACGTCCTCAAAGTTGAGCATGGCGAAGGATTGTTTTCGTCGTCGCGAAAGTCGAGTCGACGTGTCGGACGCTGAGGTAGGGACAAACACGGACAAACACATAAGTGTGGCGCTGACGCCGCGTCCGTGCCAGGTCTGAGATGGACCCGACGCTGTGAGTGGACCGAACCCGTCTGCGGGGCCAACGACTGACCCGAACACCAGCTCGCCGCTGCCCCCGCACTCGCTGCTCGACGCGACCCCCTCCAACACCACCGTCACACTGCCCACACCCGACCCCGTCCACGTCCAGCTCGCGAGCGTAGAATGGTGAGCATCGTCGCTGATCTGAGCCAGCCCCTTCCATGTCACCGACCACCCGCAGTCATAACCCGCCCCGCTTCATCTTCTATCCCATCAGCTGGGATGGCTCAGAGGACCCCTCCACGCAGAGCAAGCTAACCGCACCGCCCAACCTCACCCCCCCGGACATTCACACAGATTATGCCGACGACGACCAGCTCGACTCGCCGTCTGCCGTGCTCCGTTCCACGGATGCCTTTTCGTCGATCGACCGCTGGAGACGCGACGTCGTCAAATGCGGCGACGCCACCGCTGACCTCTTGGATCCCATCCAGGATGCAGATGCACCGTTGCCTTTGCTTTCCTTCCCGCACGATCACCGCGGAGCAATCCTTCAAAACACACACCCTGCGAGACCCCCTCCCTGCGGCACAGATAGCAACGGCAGTGAGGACGACGTACAGCTGTGGATACATCCATGATCGATGGTCGCTACTCTCGTTGGACATCACCGCTCTGATCTTTGCATATTCGTACCGCGTACTACATCTTTTCTTTTACACATCATGTCTGTCAATTTACACGGCATAGCTTGCTTTTCATACATAGAACTCTGACCGCCTGATTTCTTTGTGTGATGACTAAGCAAGCTAGCCGGTTTGCAAAAAGTCTCGAAACCATTTCCCAACTCCACGTCTACGGTCGAGCAGAACCGTTCCGCTCGTTCCACTCACCGCAGCGGTATTTCTCGATCCCAACGGTTCATTTCTTTTTCGTTTACAACGACAGGTAATAATTGGTGGTGGTGTTGCTCCAATCTCATCCAGGACACGACACCCCACCGGAGTACACGACATGTACGGCGTTGTTCTCTGTACAAGCCATTTCCTCGTTGACACCCTCTCCATCAGGGTATCCGTTCAAGTAGAGTCGTCCGAAATCGCTAGGGCGAGTTTACACGTCGCCCTCCCGTGGTACACACACATCTATACTCTCCCATTTCTCTCACTCTATCCATTGCTTGCCTATGCATACTACGTAAAGTATGATGACTGGATAAAGAGCGAAGAGTGGACTTTCCTCGCTTGCGTCTCCCTTGGCGCAGGTCATGCTCTCAGCTTCCTCGTAACACGTTGGAGCGCGGATGCAAAGGCTTGGATAACCACGCGCACGGTATGACCCTCCCCTTGTGTATTTTGTGCACTTCCTGACCATATACGTCTTCTTTCATCTCAAAGGCTTCCTCAATTGAAGATGCCAATTACATTCGTCTCGTTCCTCACCAGCATCGTGGCCAGGGTGAAATCGTACCACTGGTCAAGAGGATCCCTTCTCAGCCCATGTCATATACATTCAACTACCAACGAGATACATATGTCGTGGCAAAGTCGTCGCCTGTCGTGTTCACCCGCATTCCATATCCATGCACCAGCCGTCCCCCACTTTCGGACTTCCTCGCACCTCCTGGCCTCGCGACGACGGAAATAGACCCCCTTAAATTATTGTACGGAAAGAACGAATTCAACATCCCGATCCCCTCTTTCGCCGAACTCTTTGGTGAACATGCAACCGCGCCGTTCTTTGTGTTCCAGATCTTTTGTGTGGCCCTCTGGTGCTTGGATGAGTACTGGTATTACAGTATTTTCACTTTGTTCATGCTTGTCATGTTCGAGTGTACTGTGGTTTGGCAGGTACGTCAACTGCGACGCACTTCCTCATTCGAGCTTATGGATATTGTACAGCGGCTCAAAACACTGACGGAATTTAGAACCATGTCAGTTGCACCGTATCCTATCCAGTGTCTCCGTGACTCCAAGTGGACGACTTTGCAGACGGATGAGCTGCTCCCCGGGGACGTCGTTTCGGTCGGTGAGTGTGTTCCGTCAATTTCTCGTATCTGGTAATGACAGTAATTCGTCCAGCTCGTTTACAATCGGAGACTGTTGTCCCTGCTGATATCCTCTTGGTCCACGGTACATGTATTGTCAACGAAGCCATGCTGTCTGGTGAATCGACACCACTTCTCAAGGAGTCCATCCAGCTTTCGGATACCTCGGACAAGATCGATGTCGATAGTGCGCACAAGAACGAAGTCTTGTTCAGCGGGACGAAAGTACTGCAAGCCAGCCCCACGAGTAAGTACCTTGTGCTTGACCTCTGCGCTTGAATCTTACACTGCTACTAGGCCAAGGACAGACCTCGGCAGGAACTCCCGATGGTGGATGTCTCGGCATCGTATTACGTACTGGTTTTGGCACAGCGCAGGGACAACTGGTCCGGACAATGATCTTCTCCACTGAACGGGTTTCTGCAAACAACTTGGAGTCCTTCTTGTTCATCGGGTTTTTGCTCATCTTTGCCATCGCTGCGAGCTGGTATGTCTGGGTGAAAGGTGCTTCACATGATTCACGTTTAGTATTGATGCTTACATTCTGATAAAATAGGTATTGAGAGAGACCTCAAGAAGTCCAAGTTGCTGCTCGACTGTGTCCTGATCATCACTAGTGTCGTGCCACCAGAGTTACCGATGGAACTTTCGCTCGCGGTCAATGGTTCGCTCGTAGCGCTCTCAAAGTTTGGTACGTCGATCCCTTGAAAAACGAGCCGGGCTAAACAAGTTAATAGCGATCTACTGCACGGAGCCATTCCGCATTCCTTTCGCTGGAAGGGTTGACGTGTGTTGTTTCGACAAGACAGGCACAATCACCGCTGAGAATCTAGTTCTTGAGGGTGTTGCAGGCATCGAGTAGGGTTTCCTGCATTCGCTTATGTGTTCCACTGACGCCGGTCGGTAGCGACTTTGACCAGTTGAGGCTTATTGATGTGAAAGACTCTGGCAAGCAGACCATGTTTTGTCTCGCTGCGGCGCACGCGCTGGTTCGCTTGGATGATGGTGTTATCGTTGGCGACCCCATGGAAAAAACGACCCTTGAAGCGCTTGAGTGGCAAATTTCACAAGGTTTGTCTTTTAACGTGGCATTGTGCATACATTTGATCTGACCACGCGGTATACAGGGGACTCGGTTGCTCCTGCCTCTGCCAAGATCTCTAATGCATCACGAATCTACATCCGCCGTCGTTTCCAATTCTCTTCTGCGCTCAAGCGTATGTCCACCGTGTCTACCCTTCCTTCGGGCAAGGCTCTTGTAGCTGTTAAAGGTGCTCCTGAGACGATCAAGCACATGCTTACGCACGTACCCGAATGGTATGACGAGACATTCAAGTGGTATACCAGACGGGGTAGCCGTGTGCTTGCCCTCGGTACGAAGGAGATGGATTCGATGTCCATCGACAAGGTACCATCCTCATCTCGGCGCGTTTTCGTTTCTCGATCTGAATACATCTTTAGATCAACAAGCTCCACCGAGAGCAAGTCGAGAGTGACCTCACTTTTTCTGGATTCCTCGTTTTCCATTGTCCGTTGAAAGCCGATGCCATAGCAACCCTCAAAATGTTGGCTGACTCGTCACATCGTGTATGTATTATCGGAATTTTTTTGGTCGTGGTTATCACACTTAGCTGCGGATTAGTGCATCATGATTACAGGAGACAACCCGTTGACGGCCGTACATGTCGCACGTGATGTCGAAATTGTTGATAGAGATGCGCTCATCTTGGACTTGAAGGAGAATGCTGCTCACGAAGCTGGTGTGTTGACTCGTATCGCCGACACAGTATGTCGTTTCTGATCGCTTCATCTCACTGCAGACCTTTGCTGGCGCACTGTGGACGAGAGCAAGATCATTTCAGTTGACCCTTCCAAGCCTCTCGACAAATCGCTCTTTGACGAATATGATATCTGTATCACGGGTGCCGCTATGAAACAGTTCCAGTCCTTACCTAGCTGGAACGACCTCGTGCAAAACACCTGGGTCTACGCTCGTGTTTCTCCTGCCCAGAAAGAGTTCATCCTCACCAGCTTGAAGACCTTGGGATATGTCACACTGATGGCTGGCGATGGTACGAACGACGTCGGTGCGCTCAAACAGGCCCATATAGGTGTTGCACTTTTGGATGGCACTCCCGAGGACCTTCAAAAAATCGCCGAGCACCAAAAGATGGAACGAGTTAAGAAGGTGTACGAGAGTCAGCTCAAGATCTCCGCGCGCTTTGGGCAACCACCTCCACCAGTGCCACCTGCCATCGCGCACCTGTACCCGGACGTCGTCGAGGCGCAGAAAAAGGCGGCGGCCAACCTGCAGATTGCGAGGCAGAGGAATCCAATGGAGAAGGTTGGTTTTTGGTGAGGCTTTGGTGGGTCGTTGTGCTGATCGAAGTGGTGTAGTTTGACTTGGCTTCGATCACGGATGCGTTGTCCGATATGGATGGCGATGAAGAGGTTCCTCAGATCAAGCTTGGAGACGCATCGTGTGCTGCACCTTTCACCTCCAAGCTCTCGCATGTTGCGGCTAGTGAGTCTCGTCCAATCGCTACTATGCATCAATTCAACCTGTCCTCTAGTTACCCACATCATCAGGCAAGGTCGCTGTACGCTAGTCGCGACCATCCAGATGTACAAGATCTTGGCATTGAACTGTCTCATCACCGCATACAGCTTGAGCGTACAGTATCTAGACGGTATCAAGTTTGGCGATTACCAGGTGACTGTCAGTGGGATGTTGATGTCGGTCTGCTTCCTGTGTATCTCCCGCGCACAGGTACGGTGTATGCGCCTTCTTTTTGAGGTTTTGTTGACGTACGTTTGTGTTTTATAGCCCGTCGAGAAGCTTTCGCGCGAACGACCGCTGGGCAATATTTTCAATCTCTACGTGTTGTTGTCTGTCCTGATCCAGTTTGCGTTGCACATCGTGTTTCTGGTGTACATCACGAACTTGGCCCACTTTTATGAACCGTGAGTCGCCCCCATCTATACTCCTCCGATGCCATGTCTTATCACTACCCGCCTTGTTATCACAGACCGGGCGTCATCGACCTCGAGGCGAAATTCGAGCCAAGCCTCTTAAACACGGCCATCTACCTCTTGGGTCTCTCACAACAAGTCTCCACGTTTGCGATCAACTTCCAGGGCCGACCTTTCCGCGAAGGGATCCGTGAAAATTCCAAGTTATTCTGGGGCCTCGTCGGGGCGAGCACGGTCGCGTTTTCAGGTGCTACAGATTTCTTCCCCGAGTTGAATCGGTGGCTTCAGATCGTCGAGATGGACACTGCGGTACGTACGGTTTTTACGTTTCCCCCCGTCTGTCCAAGGGCTCATCCCTCTCGTCCATTGCACGTAGTTCAAGGTGAAATTGACGAGCGTGATGATTGCTGATTTTGCGGGCTGCTGGGTGATTGAGAAGATGTGTAAATACTTGTTTGCGGATTTGGAGCCTAACCCGTTGATCACGCGTGGACGGGAGCGAAGGGAGGCGAGACGGAGGGCGGAGGGAAAGCTGGCGGCGGGGGAGAAAAAGACGCAGTGACGGGCCGGTGATAGTAACAATATTTGGCGAACTGATGGGTCAGAGAATAGAATGGTCGGGAGTTCCGCCTCACAATCCGAACTTAGGTCAAAACTGATCCGTGTTGATAAAGCGCTGGGGTCAGTTTTCTCATCCCCCTTCACCCCGCTCCTCGTATTGTCCTGCCCGGGCCTGTACTTCAGGTGTGTTTGTGGACGGGTACTAGTCATGCAGTCTACGGAGATGGGTACGTTCTCCGTCATTGGGGGGTAGTACCGGGAGAGCTATCAAGTATAATGACCGCACGCTACCACCTTTTCAGACGGCTCAAAGATAATGAAGTCAACCAGTCAACGCGAAATATACTCGATCGCCTTTGCCGAGGATGGCAAGCAGGTAATAACCGGCGGAAATGAAGGATTCTTTCGGCGATGGCAAGTCAATGACGGACGCGAGGTGGGGGAAGCAATTCAAGTCGAGGGCGGTGGAGAGATCTATGCACTGGCGTTATCCCCGGATCGCAAGCGGATCGTGTATGGACTCAGGTTTCCGAGCGGCGACAGTGGAAAGGCGAGGGTAGGCGTGTGGGATGCGCAGACTCGCGAAAAGATCTTGGATGTCAACGGTCACACGAACACCATACTCTCCATTGATTTCTCCCCCGATTCGACGAGATTTGCGACGGGAGGGTATGACAAGCTCGTGTACATATGGAGCTCGACGGCGGGGGAGCAGCTCGTCGGGCCGCTGCGGCACGACAGTATCGTGGTGACAGTACGATTCTCTCCAAACGGTGATCGCATCGCGGCGGCGACGTACAAAAACCCACCCGCGGATTCGATTTGCATCTACAACAGCGAGGACGGTCAGAAACTGTTGGACATCCCGTTCTCAGTACAGACATGCCCATTGTCACCACTGGCCTGGTCAGCTGATGGTCGTCAACTTTTTGCTGTCTCGTCTGGTGAAATCAAGTGTTTCGATACGTCCTCGGGAGACCAGCTCAGTAAATGGTCCATTCATAGTAAAGGATATCCCGAGTCTATCGCCCTCGCACGGAACCAAAAGTTTATCGTCGTCTCTGCGTTCGATTCACTGTCTTTTTGGGACGCTTCTACGCATAGGCAAATTGGGACTGTTGTTAAGCGTGCACGCATCGTCTGGTCTATTGCGCTCTCGTCTAATGACGACTGCATTGCGACCGGGGAGGAGAACGGGAGAATTACCTGCCAGAGTCTCCGCGATATCCTTCCGAGCTCGTACTTTACAGTAAACGTAAGTGGTCAGGCTCGATAAAGCTGTCGCAACCTAATAGGTCATGGTTTCACCCTCTTTTCTCCTCGCATGGTGAGTGTGTGGAACTGGACATCGATTCCTGACTCAGTGACTGATTCCAATTTTTTTTGTTCGCATTCACAGTCGCGCAGTTGCCGCTCATGTATATCAGTGATGCGGCATTAAAATCGTGGACGGAGGGTAATGTGACTCGGGTCGAGGAACTCCTGACAGAAGAAATCGTACATCCCTCGAATCCCTTTCACCACGCACGCGCGCTCGCTCACCGCGCTTTTGTACGGATCCGTTTGAAACAGTGGAACACGGCCTTCGACGATGCCAAAGAGGTACCTTTGGGTTCATCTATTGTCCTATGGTCATGTTGACTATCGCACACAAAGTCTATCAAGATTCAGCCATCGACGATTGGTCATATCGCAAACGCGAGGGGCCGGGTCCACAATGGAGAACACGAGTTGGGGATGCGTGTTTTTGACCTCGTGTTCACTGACGGTCTCCCGGCGATTGAAAATAGATATCTCTTGTTAATCAAGGTATTTACCGATCATTCTCGCTGCTCTTCGTATCAAATTTTTCGTTTCACTTAGGCTATCGTCTTGTTCGAATGCGGAAATCACGACGATGCTATTTCGCGTGTAGATGATTTGATCGATATCGTGGATGACCACTCGCTATATATCACTGTCCGGGTATGCATACAGTGAGATATGGAATAGTCAAGCAGGATTGATGGGGTGTTCTACAGGCTCAAATGTTCTTCCTAGTCGGTGGCATGTCGGTGAAAAAAGGAGACAACGAGCGTGGGATAGAATTGTTCAAGCGTGCGCAAGAAGCCATCCCGTTTCAACAAAGTCCTCGTCTGGTAGCAATCTCGCTCGTAAGTTATCCTTTTCAACTTTATCTTCAACCACACCAACTCTATTTGAAAGATATTTGGGTGGGACTTTGATAGACTTCCCTTCGCGATTCAATTACAGCTATGCAGAGCCTTGTATGCTGCAGGCCATACTGAAATGACGGAGTCACTTTCTAGGATGGTCGAAACCGTCGGGGAAGAAGCCTTGACGGGCGAGGTGACCGCAGATTGGGACCCAGGTACGTTTGGTCATGGCTAATCTAGATCGACGTGCCTCAAGTGTTCGATGTCAGATCTCGTTCAAAAGTGTCTCAGGACATTCGAAAGCGATGGTGATGCAGCAGCGGAGTCGAAGAATCCAAAGGAAGCGATCGTACGATATTCTACTGCATTGTCCCTGAATCCGTCGAACCCCGCGGGTCTCCTTGTTAAGCGAAGCAAGGCCCGAGCAATACTGGGGTTGTGGGAGCCTGCACTGACGGATGCAGACGAGGTATGGCTTTACTCTTCTTGATATCCGATGATCGTCAATTCAACCAACACAGGCGATCAAAGCAGATCCACTGCGCCCTTGGGGATATGAGAGAAGACATGCGGCATTGCATGGCGTGCAGCGCTATGATGAAGCAATCGATGCGTTCACTCGTATGTTTTCTCTCATCGAGGCGTCTCTCGATCAAAACATCCGTCGTAAGTGTATTCTGACTCGTGTGAACATCGTGAATTGACTCCGTTGTAAAGAACTAGGCAAGCAATATGTTTCACCCTCCCGGTCACAGACGACCATCGAAAACATCGTTCGCGGGGTCTTCAAAATATGCCCACTCGTCCTCATCGACGTCCAGAGTGGTCGTCTGTGCGATGGACCGCAGCGAATGTATACATTCAAGTCGGAGCCTCAGTTCAAGGAACTAGTTTCCTCCATGACGGAGGAATTGGACGACGGACGCATCCAGCAAGTGGTCGCGAAATATTTCCAATATGTGATGTTTTCGCATGTATGGGCAGGGAAGGAGCCTTCATTCCAGGACGTCAATTTGGTCAACTCAGTTTGGAATCTGGATTCGTCGCCGCTGAACGAGAAGTTGAAAAAGTTCTGTGAGGTAGTTCGGAACGACGGATACCGGTGGGCATGGAGCGACACGTGTTGTATCGATAAGACGATCAGCACCGTGTTGAGCCAGTCGCTCACAATGATGTACAAATGGTATGAAGCGTCCGCAGCTACGCTTGCTCTTCTTGCGAGCGTAATGCCTCCGTCGGCCCTTGGCGATCTCACAGACAGTATTTGGATGACACGGGCTTGGACAGTGCAAGAACTTCTCGTACCGAAGGTGATCCGATTCTATGATAGCGAGTGGAAGCCGTACCTCGGTGACACCCGTGTCAACCACAAAGAGTCCCCCGAGATCATGCAGGAGATTGCGAATGCTGTCGGTGTCACTCGCGAAACCATCACAACTTTCCATCCCGACGATCTCAGCATCCGAGAGAAACTTCGACTTTCCTCGACACGCAGTGCGACGGTGGAAGAAGACGTCGCGTACTCGTTGATCGGTATTTTCAAGAGTGATATCCGGCCGCACTACGGAGAAGGAGATGCCGCACTGGGTCACTTGCTGGAGGAGATCGTAGCTCGTTCGGGCGAAGTGGCAGTGCTTGCTTGGACCGGCAAGTCTTCGTCGTACAATAGCTGCCTTCCCGCCAGCCTTGTGGTGTATAGTCAGACCCCACGTGCTTCGCCCGTCATCGAGGATGCCAAATTGGACCTGCGTGTTGCGAAATTGAGAACTTCGCTACTTCAGGAAGAAGCCATGTCAATCTACGACCGAATCACCCGTTTACCACTAGCACGCTTCGCCAACCGCCGACTATACCTCCCATGCATCGTCTTCGCAGTGAAAAGGCTTGGGATACAAGATTTGGGGAGTGGCCGAGAGAATTCTTATCGTGCTCGGGTACCAGGGATTGGCCATGTGGAATTCCAGACATCGGACAGGCTCTCGTTGACGGAGCCACGCAAGCTCGTTTTTGTACATCCGTGGATTCACGATCTGCGCGGTCCACCTGATGGATTTACGTGGGGAAGTGCATCGGATGGTGATGAGTCTGAGTCTGAGCTGGGCTCTGACTCGGAGTCCTCGACGCACTCTTCCGAGTCGCCATTGCAGGCTGTACCCGCCAGCAAAATGGATGACTATACCCGGGCGTTGCGACTAGTCGCCCGTCTGCAACAGCCATTCAATGCGCTGTTGCTCCAGCAACAACCCAGTGGGGAGTTCAGGCGAATCGCTGCTGAGCATGAGATCGTTGTGCCGGGACTCGAACGCCAGATCAACTTCGCCAAGGATATTCATGTTGACGTCGCGGAGATATTGTGACGCGGGTACGAGGTTCTATTACCTGCGTCTGTCTGGACGTACGTTGCCGTCGCTTTGTTGCCTAGTCGGCTTTTCGCTGTCGCGTTCGTTTCTGCTTGGATAGTAGTCAAACCCACGTACCTCGTAACTATTTATATGTACCTCGCGCTGTACTGCTGTGGTATACCGTCAGTCATCAACGTTGTCAACCATGTCTGATATCATCTCGAACTGATAGCTACTATTGCGTTTGTTACTGCGTACAAGAACAAGATTGTGTGATACATTCTCTGTAATGAAGACTCGCGCGCCGTTAAATGTTGGTGCACGAACGGATTACGAATGCTGGCAGTTGCCAGTGCGCCAACCCGGTCTGGCATGGCTCGCCACAGAAGCCTCCACATACTTGAGAGCACCGCGGTGGCCGATGCCCAAGTGCTTGGTGCGTCCCCTACCTCGTCGATCAAGAGCCATCCCTTTGGCCTGAGTGAGGTCCATCTGTTGATGAGATATTCGCAAATTGGGGGAAGGTGAATCACTTCTGCTAGGAGTCCTTGCGGAGTCGACTTCAGGTAAGACGCTGATTGACACAGCGCCACTCTCACCATAATCTGAGTGTGAATGAGACACGTGTCGATCAATTCGGAAGCTAATATCAGATTACATAATTATATGTTGACAGCACGAAATATTTCATTTTCCAAGGTGTACGCCATCCGTACGTGTTTGACGGGCTAGTGATGGCATTCTCCGAGATGGGCCGTACAAGAAGCGTTTCTTGGCAGGCGCCGGTGGGTTTTCTTCTTACTTTCCTCACGGTCACCATGTCCTCAGAGCCAGAAGGTAAATTCGTCGAGAAAAATGTCATCCAAGCCGAAACCCAGGACGTCTTTGACGAGCCTGCCCTCGATCCGATCTATCAAGCCAAGGCACGGATCCTCAACGATGCGCTGCAAGACATCGGCATGGGAAAGTACCAAGCAAGTCCTAAGTTGTTTTCATTCCTTTCCGTTCCCATGCACCCGCCCTATCATCATCTCTTTGGTGCGTTGGGTTACGGGTGATTGACGCCGAGTCTGCTTAGTGGTTCCTGTTCGTCGTCGCTGGTTTTGGTTGGCTATCGTGAGTGTGCTAATCTGTCGTCGAATGGGCTCACTGATATATTCGGGCAACCAGGGACAACCTTTGGCCGGTGAGTACATCTGGGCACCGTGGAAACGGTGATTGCTGATAGGCGTCGGTCGACGCTCTAGATCGTCACGGGTCTGATCCTCAGTCCTGTCGTGTACGAGTTCAATGTCCAAGGGCCATTCCTCAAGCTTGCTCAGAACATCGGACTCCTTGTTGGAGCTGCCTTCTGGGGTGTCACATCAGACGTTTGGGGTCGTCGGTGAGGTAAATCGCGTCGTTGTATTGGGTAGTCGTCTGACGTCCACCTAGGTGGGCGTTTAACCTAACCCTCCTCATCACGGGAGTGTTTGCAATCGCAGCTGGAGCCTCGCCGGACTTTGTCACTCTCTGTTCGCTCACGGCGGTCTGGTCGATCGGCGTGGGCGGTAACTTGCCAGTGGATTCTGCAGTGTTTCTCGGTTCGTTCGTCGCTTTCGTCTTGCCCAGTGCACCAACCCTTTCTACCAGAGTTTATACCCGCCTCCCATCAATACCTGCTCACCATACTCTCTATTTGGTGGGCTTTCGGACAGCTATTAGGAAGTCTAGTACGTGAAAGTCCCGCCTCCGAGCCAATCTAGTCACAGATTGTTCGAATAGGTCGCTTGGCCACTCTTATCTGATTTTTCGTGTGCGGGTCCTCCGGCCCCTTGTCCCAGGTCCTCCAATGAAGGATGGCGTTACTTCCTCTATACCATGGGCGGTCTCATGATGCTCCTCTGGATCCTCCGATTCTTCGTGTTCAACCTCTACGAAAGTCCCAAGTTCCTCATGGGTCGTGGCAAGGACGAAGCCGCGGTTGAAATCATCCACAAAGTCGCTGCTTACAATGGCAAGACGAGCCATCTCACTGTGGAGCACCTCAAGTACGCCGACAAGTTTGTAACGGGTCCGTCAGAGAAAGAGGTCAAGATGGACGTGTCGGCGGCTGCTGCTGTGATGAGAAAACTTGCGATGTTTGACGCGAGTCATGTCAAGCCCCTGTTCGCGACTCGGAAGCTGGCGTACTCGACTAGCTTGCTGATCGTTTTGTGGGGTAAGCTGTCTTCTCCTTCTACTGTTCGTGTCGAAATTAGGTCGTCAATGCAGCGCTTATCGGCCTTGCTTTCCCATTGTGAGTATAGCTTCATTCCTAACATGCTCGGTACTCACTCGCGTGTCAGGTACAATGGATTCGTGACATACTAGTATGCTACATCACCATTTTCTTCTAAAGTGTAGCGTGCCTGATACACCCCCACCAGCCTCCAAAGCCGAGGAGCAAATTTCGGTGACAGCTCCGTGTATATCACGTACCGTAACGTCGGTGACCCGGTCTTCACAGACTTGTCAAAGTACTGACTCGAATCCCAGCAAATCATCCTGAGCGTGATTGGTGTTCCCGGTGCCCTCGTGGCAGGGTACTGTGTAGAGTTACCGCTCCTCGGACGGCGTGGTACCCTTTCGATATTCACAAGTATGTGCCAGGCAGACCGCTTGTAGGCGAGGTATTGATCGAGTTACCCCAAGTCCTCACTGGTGTTTTCATTCTGGCGTCGACTACGGCACGCACGTCGAACGCACTGCTCGGATGGAACTGTGGATACAGCTTCACGAGCAACGTGATGTATGGCGTGTTGTATGCGGTGTCGCCCGAGTTGTTCCCTACGAAGGATCGAGGGACCGGAAACGCCATCGTTGCGAGTGCGAATCGTGTATTCGGTATCATGGTGAGTGGCTTGGGTTCTTGACGGACCAAGAACCGCCAGGCTTGGTGTCTGGGACTGAAACTGACTGGGCCTGGTGGTGATCTAGGCACCCATCATTGCGTTGTACGCCAACTTGAACACGTCCGTACCGATCTGGGTGGCTGGTGCGATATTCCTTGTAGCAGGGTTCATTGCGCTGTTATTGCCATTTGAACCTCGCGCAAAGGCGGTGTTGTAGATGTTGAAAATTGTTGTGGACCTAACGATTTGTGCTTACGATCTTGTCCTTTGCCGAATTTGGACTCGAGCAGACGCTGCGAGGGGAAAACCGTTCGGTTTCAAGAGCTTGACACCAGGGAGGTGACGTCCAATGTGGGGAACAGTTCCGAATTGTCGATATCCCAGGTAGTGCCCCCGGAACTGGTAGCCACGATCGATGAGCTACTCCAGAGTCCCTGTCCACAAGCCGGGAAATCACTGCTCGGTCTGTGAACAAAGAAAAGGAGAACGTGACATCCTAACGCGCACCCTCGTCTTTATTGGCATTCTTGCTAGCGAGCTTGATGATGGACGGGCATGTTACGACTCACACCAATGCTGCGAGGTGACACAAACTGAAAGAACCGCACCCTGCATAGGCATATATATGCACGTTTTGCTACATCAAATCACCTGGCTCCATGGGTCCCATCTCCAGTACCTGAGCCACGACACAACATCCATGCGGGTATCCGAAACCTGATCGAAACAATACCATCCCCTGATTCTCGTTCTTCCTGATCTGCTGTGAGTGGAACAATGCAAGATCTAGGAAAGTACGCGCACCGTCACATGGATCCTGCTGGCTGAAGATTGAGACGGATCGATCGCTTGTTGCACCTGATAGGACGTGAGCTGTCGTGACGAGTTCTACCATCACAAGAAAAAGACACACATCGCCTGCTCCTGTTGGGTCCGAGTCTGCAGGACCTTGTTCGCTATGAGGAGCCTCTTTTTTTGTATGCTTGGGCTTGGCAGGCGTTTTTTTCTATAATGTCTAATAAGTCACTGTGCTATACAAACTTGGGGAACAACGAACCTTTGGTGTCCCGCCATATTTTGCGACCGTTCGCTGAGACGACATGGTAAACACGCTGTATCCGATCGTCTATCAGGGACGAGCACTCACTCGCTTTCGTTGACCCGGAGCCATCCACGAAGGCCCTTCATTTGCGACTTCCACTCTTGCAGGTGACGGGGAAGGAGGTCGATGATCAGCATCCTGACGTGACTCACTGGGAGCCCAATCGGGCTCGTGCAATGCCGGGCCCTTGTTACTTTTCCTGATCCACGTCGGTAGGAGCCTTTTGAATATCAGAATGCCCGGAGATGACTTGGCAGTATTATGAATTTCGTCTGGAGGGGAGGTAATGGGTGGGGCATGGGACGTGGGCGCGTCGCCTTCGCGGGAAGATGCTGAGGACGAAGGCTGCAGCTGCGTCAACATAGAGGTAAGAGGAAAGTATAGTGATCACTCACCTCATCGTAGTCGAACTGAGGAACAGGCGCGCTCGACGGCACCTCGGCCTATGCGATCATGAGAACTCGTTTCGAGGGGGGAAAGCACAGACAGATACCTCGAGATCACCTTCGCCGTCTTCGCTACGGGTCTTGTCTGGTTGTTGTTCCTCGTGAGTAGATTCCTGACGTAGTGTGTCAACAAAATGGGGTTGATCTGACCTGCTAACATGATGGATGAACGAGTGCTTACCTGGGGAGGGCCATAGTACAAGTCCGGGAGAATACTGTCAAGCTTACAAATGGTAATTTTCCCGTCACCTCGTCCAGTCGCAAGATAACCGTCGTCTGGGGAGAGGGCAACTGAAGCTATTCTTTCAGTGTCCTTGATGATTGGCCCAATCTGAGTGAGTGTGGATGTGGCCAGAAATGTGAGGGTGCGGCCTGTGTATGTAGCGATGAAAGCCCCACTGGTGGCCAGTGCAATAGACTCGGCATTGTCGTTGTCGTCGCCATCATCGAGAATCTGCGATTCCACGAGTTGGGACCCAGTGGAGACCTCAAAACACTTGATTTTGTTGTCATTCGATGCAGAAAAAAGTCGCAGACCGTCGCTGGACCATGCAAGCGGAGTGATTGGGTGCAGTGATCGTGCAGCAGTCTCGATATTGATGAGTTCGTCACCTTTCCGACTGTCAAAAATGCGAATCGAGCCCTTACAGCATGCAGTAGCGATGTGCTCGTCGCTGGGGGAGAACCTGATTCCATTGACATAATCGTTGTGTTGGAGTGGGCCGACGAGTCTCTCTCCACTGGTGATGCTCCAGATGCTCGCTGTCATGTCTCTAGTACCAGTGGCAAACCTGGTCGAGTCCATGGAGACGTCCACCGCATAAACGTAGTTTTCACCCTCGACATCGATGACCTTTTCCTCGATTTTTTCGTCCCACACGCTCACCCCCTTCATAGTTCCACAGACTACCCACTTCTGATCCTTCGACACAGAAATGGCTTGCAACTCCATTCCCGATTGTCTTCCGACTTCTTGACCGTCCGCAAGTCGCCATCGTCGAATTCCATCATAGCCCCCACCCAAAAGATGCATTCCATCGGGGTGGAACGCGACCGCCAATACCCAACTAGAGTCACCGGTGTTAAGTATCATTGTTGGGTCTTACCGAATTGTCAGCATCGCACTCACACCTCAGAAAGGCTACGCACCGGTATTCGTTGACGACATCCTCGCCGATGGTACACAGTCGTGAGCAATTCGAAGAGTGAAAGAACGAGGTGTTCCGGGTTAATTGTGGTGCGCAAAGTGCGCCATAAACACGTTTCACTTGTTCCCAATATGGTGTCTGTTCACACAGGAGCCTCGTGTCTTTGGCGCTCTGATTGCTCTTACTCGGATCCCAGCTAGGTGGCGACCAGGCAAGCAGTCAACATCGGTGAAATCTTCCCTCGTTACCAAAGTCTTGCCCAGGGACTTGCAGGCCTGTACGTTCGTCATATCTCGGTCGTGCGACTCGCTTGATGACAAGCGTGCAAATTGTGCAATCCGTGTTAGACCCACTCACGACATACCGCGCACAAAATACGTGTGCATTCCCGAACGCTCTCAAATAGCGAGCGCTCATACTCCAAAAGAATGTTCTCCAGAAGATGGGAGACGAATGTATCTCATTCTGGGACACCTTGATACGCTAGAAAGATGGGCACATCCTTGAACATCCTCGAACAATGCATTACATCGCACTCTCACAGCAGGATACGTTCCTTGCGAGGAGTGGAGAAAACAATAAAGTCGTCCTTCGCAGCCTCCGAGATCTTCTCCTGCAGTGTTACTTCATCCTAGATGTAGGTAGTAGAAGCCGAGTCCAACGAGGGCGAACGGCCAGGAGGGGCCTGTTGATGTCTAATCTCCTCTGCGCGTCGTCTCGATCGTCACAGTGTCGCTATGACGTTCTTTTCGCGCTATGAGTATTGCCTTGATTTCAGCATAGTAGCCGGGCATTGGCTTGGGACTCGCTCATTCACTAGTGAGTCTCTTCAGATCCTGAGCGCTGGTACTTGGATTCGTGTTGAACGCGAAAATGATTGAAGCGAGAGCAATGTGACATCCCAACGCACACCTTCGTTTTGGTTGACATTCTTTGTGTCTGCAGTAGTAGCTCGAATCAATTAGACTCTGTCCTCCATCAATTCCAATCTTCGCGTAAGTATCGTCATGGATTTCCTCAGTGGCCGTTGAGTGAGTAGCGAGATCGATCATGGACGGGTTATCGGGACCCATACTAATGCTATGAGGAGACACCAACTCAAAGGACTGCACAAGCGTCTACCTGCACATCGGATCACCTATCCGTGGGTCCCGTCTCCAGTACTTGAGCCACGACATAATATCCATGCGGGTAACCTGATCGAAACGATAGCTTCCCCTGATTCTCGTTGGTCCTTGACCCACTGTGAGCGTAAGATTGTAAGCTAAAGGAAAGTACGCGCACCGTTACATAAATCCTGCCGGCGGAAGGTTGAGACGGATCGTTCGTTTGTTGCACCTGATAGGACGTGAGCTGTCGTGACGAGTTCTACCTTCGCCAGCAAAAGACGCACTGTGCCTGCCTCCTTTGGATCTGGTGGACCTTGTCCACTACGGGAAGTATTATTGTTGGAGCTGTTGGGAACACCGGTCTTCGATTTACGCTATAATCTCTCATGAGTCGCTGCACAGAAACTGGAGGAGGCCTGGAACGAACCTGTCGTTGTACAAAGTATTTTGCAACGGTTCGCTAAGATGATATGTTAGTACTAATTGCATCCGATCGTCTATCACGGAAAAGCACTCACTCGCTTACGTTGACCCGCAACCATCCGGGAAGGTCCCTGATCTGTAGCTTCCACTCTCGTTCGTGACTGGGAATGAGATTGATGATCGGTGGGCCGACACGACTCTGTGGGAACTCGAACGGGCTTATACAATGTCGAGTCCTTGTTACTCTTCCTGACCCATGTTGGTAGTAGCCTTTTGAGCAATGAACTGCCTTGAGATGACTTGGCAGTATCCTCTGGAAGTGTGTCTGGAGGGGAGTCCGTGCAGAGGGCATCTGCAGACTGCGGTACAGCACGCGACGCGCCACTGGCAAGCGACGATGCGTCATCCTCGCGGGAATAAGCACAAGACGCCAGAGACGGAAGCTGCAGCAAGATCAACACAAAAATAAGAAGATAATATGGTCATGACTAACCTCTTCGTAGTTGAACTGGGTAACGGATATGCTCAATGGCACCTCGACCTATACCATCGTGAGAACTCGGTTCGAAGGGGAAAGGAACAGACGGAGACCTCGAGGAGATTATCATCGCCGTGGATTTCATCTGGTTGTTGTTCCTCGCGAGTAGATTCCTGATGTGGTGTGTCAGCGGAACGGGCTTATCTGACATGCTGGCATTGTGAATGGAGTGCTTACCTGCTGAGGGCCATAGTATAAGTCGGGGAGAATACTGCCGAGGTTACGCACGCTGATTTTCCCGTCAGACCGTCCAGTCGCAAGATACCTGCTGTCTGGAGATAGGGCGATTGACCCTATGCCTTCACTGTCCTTGATAATTGGGCCAATCCGAGTCAGCGTGGACGTGTCCAGGAATGAGATGGTGTGGCCTGTGTAGGTAGCGATGAATGTCCCGTTGGTGGCTAGAGAAATAGACTCTACGTTTCCGTTGTCGTCGCCGTCGTTGAGAATCGGTGATTCAGCAAGCTGGGACCCAGTAGCGACTTCAAAAGACTTGATTTTGTTGTTATCTGATGCAGAAAAAAGTCGCAGACCGTCGCTGGACCACGCGAGCGGAGTGATTGGGGGCAGTGAGGGTATGTTATTCTCGATGTTGACGAGCTCGCCACCGTTACGACTGTCGAAGACGCGGATCGAGCCACCGTAATAGGTCGTGGCGATGTGCTCGTCATTGGGGGAGAATCTGATTCCTGTGACATAGCTGTCGTGTCGGAGCGGGCCAACTTCGAGTCTCTCCCCACTGGCGACGCTCCAGATGCTCGCTCTCTTCTCACCCAGCGCAGTCCCGGTGGCGAACCTGGTCGCATCAGGCGAGATGTCGACTGCAGCCACATACTCGGTGCCCTCCACGTCGATCACCTTTTCCTCGATTTTCTCGTCCCA
>JBBPRS010000216.1:0-37496 GCA_038093155.1 Boletus huronensis | reverse complement strand
AAGGAGAGACGAGAAAAACATGGGTCGTACTTGGAATGTCACGGAGGTGTATGCCGCAGCTTCCCATCTTCAAAGACGGTTAGTATTCACGGAAACTCAAGAGAGGGGACACGTACCCAGTAGAATAGTTAGGAATAGCTCCCGTGCCCGTGTACATCGCCGGCCTTGAGAGCTTGCTGGTAGCAACACAATCGCTCATTGTGGGCCCGGGGAACATGCTTACCAGACGGTGAAAGGGCAACCATTGTACACGATAAGAGTGCGTTGCGCCAAAGCCCCAGACACAAGAGCGAGAGATGAAATCAGAGTCAGTTTCATTATGTTAGAGCAGGTAAGGAGTTGAAGAACCAGATCC
This sequence comes from Boletus huronensis, assembly GCA_038093155.1. Taxonomy (NCBI): domain Eukaryota; kingdom Fungi; phylum Basidiomycota; class Agaricomycetes; order Boletales; family Boletaceae; genus Boletus; species Boletus huronensis. Next base: position 37,141 of record JBBPRS010000216.1, on the reverse strand, counting down.
TCTTGTTCCAGGACTTTTATACCTCTCAAGTCACCTGGGAGCAAATATGGTCAGGGCAGGAACATCTTTCAGACACTGCTTTGCATCCTGATGAAAATTCTGTACCGCTTCACCAGCTCGACTGTTAGCCATCGAGCGATATATTGCCCCCGTCGCGCTAGTGGGGGTTATGTAATGCTCACTGATCCGCCCCAATCCCCATGTGGAATTGAACCATAAGGCCACTGTGCCACACGCTCCTTCAAGACGTTGATACTAGTTTGGCTGTATTGATGTTGCTGAGCTCCCAGAGTGCATGACTTCGCCAGCATATGTATACGGTATCATGACACAGGAGCAATAGACGACCTCGCTTGCCTACAAACTGGCACTCCATCTCAGCAGGTTCGTTAATTGGGATGTGCCCACTGACTCGCCGTCACGGATCTTCGTCCTGCAAGGGTATTGATCAAACCCTTCCGCAGGCAAGGCACGAAATATGAGCAAAGTCACCATCAGGATGACACTGCAATGCTGCGGAGATCCGAGTCGGAACGTTACACATACAATCGAATTGCCGGCGACCTAAGAAACGGCTGTGATATCCGGGTAAGCGTCTGGTTGCCGGGTCCCGACGGACATCAGGTATGGACTCACCAGGTGTAAATGCGGGGGTTCTGTCCAAGATCACGTACCACCAGGATCTCGACTAGGAGATCTTTCAGGCTGTGAGAGGCACTCGAATAGAATGCTATATTTCTCGTCACAGTGCGGGGAACTGTGACCGAAGAGCACCTTCATGCAGGACAAGGCAGTGAACGATACAATACCCATAAAAACCAATATCATCACATGATGAATGGCGAGACGTACAAGAAATTTCGGCCGCGGACGATAATTTTAGCTTCGTAGAACCGGAACATGGATAGACAGGCTGGTCACCAGACTAGGGATACGCACTGGTAGGATTTAACGCAGCGGGGAACCGTCTTCACCAAATGGTACTTGCCAGCCTTTCGTGACCATTACTATTTGCTCCTGCCAAAAATGGGAGAAACAATCAAGGCACCCACATGCTCCACGCCGCGGTCGTCGCAAGTAAAGTCCAGAATACGCACCCCAACATAAAAGGGACACAACGAAGAATAAGACTATCGGGCTCCAGGAAACTGAAGTTGACAAGTCCTGCAAATAATTCATTGTCAGGGACTGTAACGCATGCAGTCCGGGACATGACACAAATATCCGTTCATGTCCTGGGCTGCACGGTAGACAGTCAGGAGAGTTGCAACAAAAAGGGTTGTACTCACAGAAAACTACAAGAATAAAAGTTTTCGTCCATGATAGACAGTCCAAGAGTAGCCTGAGTCGAGTTTCCCAGTCAACAAGGATCGGGAAAAACGAAGTGGACTAAAGGATGGATGTCCCTCACCAAAGCGACAGGTTGGCTCATCTCCTCGTACGGCATACGACAGCCTTTTTTTCTGGAGTCGTATCGCTGGCTTTGCCAGTACAAAGAACAACGCGGCTTTAATTGGTCATCTGTCTGCGCGTCCGACACTAGGAAATCCAACTGATGTGTTCTCACCACGGGGTTGGGTTCTCCATGTCATGGGGCTCGAGATTTTTTGCCCTGTAGCAGCTTGATACGATGCAATGCACCAACACAAGCTGCCCCTCGCCAATCGATATGTACTGGGTTACCCTTTTTTGTTTCTCGTGATAATGTACACCCACGATTTGTGCCCAAGGACACGATCGCCGCGATAGAGATAGAGAGCACCAATTTGCGTGTACTGGAAAGGACCGCTCACCGAGTCATCGCGACGATTTCCAAAGTTGACCATTGCGCAAGTGGCAACTGCGTCTCTGGTACGTCGCTTAGTCCATTAAGACTGGTCCCAGCTAGGGACGATCAAAGGATGACTGTGATGCTCAGACCTCCCCGCTCAGAAGGACAAACACATACAAGATGCATCTTGTGCGTACTGAACCTCGTAGCCTGTGAACTATCATGGGTTAGTAAGTGAAGCCTTGTAATAGCGAAAGACGATGGCGAAGCCACTGTGCCTTTCTGCCAATGATAAATAATTTCGTCTACTCGAAAACAAAAAAAAACGCCAGCACAAAACCCAAATCCCAGCGATGATAGCTACGCACTACAGCTCGTCATGTGAAGACCCAGATCCTTCCTTCGCCAGCTTTGAATCGCCGCCCGAGTGCGTCCCAGGTGGCACATTGCTCCCGGCTAACACATTCGAATCCGCCGTCGCCACGCTCGCGTGAATCTTACCTTCCGCAGCCAATCGTCGCACAAACTGAGCGATCTCGTTGTCGTACTCTTCCCATTCGGGAATTTGACGCGCCCGGGACAGTTTGGGTTCTTTCTGTACTCAGATTGAATTTAGTGAGTAGGAATGATAGGGACGAGGTTCACTGGGGCGACGAACCGTGAGGGGGTTTTGACACAAGTCGATCGTCTTTGCACGATGGAGTCTGTCTTTGCTGCCTGTGGTTGGTTGGATAGATTTTCAGTATCATATTGAACGTGCGAGTCGAGGAGCCGACATACACCAAGTCTCACACTGAGTGACCATTGTCAGCATCCTATTCTCGTTGACAGGAGGATTCTGCTTACCCATAGCCAATCCTCGTGCAAAGGGTACTGTTCCTACATCAGCAGTTGTCCGATTCACAGCAAGCCTAACTTACAATCGGAACTTGGGCCTGCAAATTATTGGGAAGATCTTGATTCACAACATTAATCAGCTTCTCTAGATACTATGAATGGGCAGCGAACCTTGGTCCAGGTTTGCTAGTGAATTAGGATCTTGGGACAACATTTGGTATGATCCTCGGAGAAGATCCTACGGCGATGGTAAGTGTAACAGCATCATCGCGTTGTCGTGTGCTCACCCCAGCAGCCATCTGCATCCAACCGTCAGTAATGCAATCGGAATTAATATAACGAAGGCAACTTGCCTGACGGAAGCGGACGAGATCTACAACATATAACGCACTCGGGGAAACGTGAGGATGAACAAAAAGTAGACCACGATAGAACATACCTGATGTGATACGGTCTACCAGCCAGGAAATCATGCCAATAGCCCGTTTTCCAGAAACGGAACCCTTCCATGTCATAATTGTCATCCCCCATCGGCGTGTAGCCGTATGGCGCTCCATGAAGATCGAGTTCGACCAGTTCTTGCAGGTCTGCTCGTACGATCTGATCAGCATCGACAAAGATCACTTTTTTGAGGTCCATCGGGAAAAGGACATCGAGGAAGAGAATTTTGTAAGCCCATATGATGCGCTGCTTCTCCTTCTGTGCCCTAAGCCAAGACGGCCACTTGTAAGTCACCAATTCATATTGGAAACCATACTCTTCCGCCATGTGTGGGATGAACTCCTGAAGGTTGTGTCAACACATACACATGGGATAGAAGGCTATCGAGACACGCACAAGGAAGGATGGAGAAAGGAAGTTCTCGATGAACCAAAACTTGACGCTGCTCTTGGTATTACGCAACACGCTTAAGATCATGATCGAAGCAAAACGCTGTGGCAAACCTGTCAAGAAATGCAGCCGCGAGAGCCTAAAGGGGTCATACCTCATACAACAGGCCAGACGCCACAGTGAATATGTTGATGTCAGCCTGACCGTCGCCCTGTTTCTGGATCGCCTTCATCTTTTTGTCGTCCGCTTTTGGCTTCAGGAGTGAGGTCATCCTAGTACAGAAATTGAGGGCAAGAATGAACGACGATCTTGCGATACTTACTTGGACACCCAGCTGTCCACTATGTTCCCTAAGCCTTCCTCGGATGCAGTCTGTAAATCGAGGACGTCCAACCTCTCCGCACCAGGTTTCCGAGCCAGTCGAGGATACAGAGTGAGCCCATCAAAGCTCATCACCGTCAGCTCATCACCAGCTTCAGCTAACGGCGGACTATTCCATCCCTCGCTCCCGACGCTCTCTAGTTCATAAATGTCTCTCCCGCGACCCTCCCTTATCTCGAGCCGGAACGTCCCTGGGCGCGCCTTGAATTGTAAGTACCCCAAGTTGGCCACGACCTGTGTATCATCGACGATCGACCCATCCTTGGTGCTGATAAGTTGGAGTTGGACACCTCTAGGCGGGCTGACGGTCTTCAACTCGCGCGCGTGTCCTTCCACAACGAGGTAATCCAGTGCAAAGAGTGCTTGGATGCCTTGAGACTGGTCTTCAGGGGAGAGTTTGCCAAGTTGGATATTGTCGAGATCGTAGAGGGCTTCACGTGGGCGGACGAGCCAGGATGGTGGAACATCCATACCCAAGGTGTAAATTGGTTCCAAGGGAAGCCCACTGAATGTTATCTGTGCGGGAATTTCTTGTCTACAGAACGATCAAGACCAGAAAGTTGAGTTTGAAAGAAGACATTTACCCGTCTGCGTCATAAGTGAGATGTGGGACGACGTTGTAACTATAGAATCTTTTGAGTGGTATCTAAATTCCACGGGCCGTTCAGAAAGAACTTTGTTACCGAACTAGCAGTTTCGTACCTCAGTGTGTTGAGTGGGATTGAAGTAGATTTCAATATATATGTCGGGGAAGAGCTCAGAGGACCGCTAGCGAACGATCAGCACCTGCTATGCGAAAGTACCGCAATTCGAGAGCTTACTGCCAATATCGTCGACCATCGCTGAGCAGTTTCGCTCAAGGGATCCACTAACACCGCGATGTGACTCTGAGCCGAAAGAGGTTCACCAACGGAAATTTTACTGCAAAGGAGACATAAACAAAAAGTCAGGAGCGTAGGTCAGAGGAACTCACATATAGTTGCTCGAAAGCAGTCGGTAATTACGCGTGCGTGGTTTGGGTGCAGAATCGAAAAGGCCCACTTCAGAAGGATCAGGTTGCTGATCAGCATAAATGATGGAAGACGCCATCGAAATTAAGTCTGTGCACTTGGATCTAATCATGTATCATGCGTACATCCCTCAATTCTATTCTGCAACTGATAGAACGACAAGACTTACGCATCAACGGTATTATCTCCACCAAGAATCTCCCTGATCGCATCGGCTACTCGACCAACACGTTGCTTGATTTCAAAGTATTCCAACATCTCGAAATCCTCGGCAACAAATTCGGAATTCGCGTCAAAGGGCCCAACAAGCTGTTTCATTAGGGTGTGGATGAGGCCCAGCGCATACAACGGCTAAAGGAGTGACGCACTCGTCCATTAATCAAGACAGCTCTCTGCCCAGGCTGAAGTCCTAACTGCCGAGTGACTAGACGACTCGTTTGTAGCAGGCGGGTGATGTCCGCGGAAGTAGCTTCCTCTCTGGTTAGGGTGAAATGTTGTTGTGCTCTGGGAGCGTGGTGTGTGTCGGATCCGTTGGCTAACGCCTCCAAGATACGCGAAGGGGGGACATCACCGAGGCTACTGGCATGTAAAAGGGTGGAGATCAACGTGGAAACAGTTCCAGTGGTCTTCGCCTCAGAATTATGGATAAAGGTTACCCGGGTTCTGAGCGAGTGCATCTATGCCAACAATGTGACGATGAACATCATACTCGATCATAAGATGAAGCATGCATACCATGAATTTCAGAGATTCCTTTGCCAGTTCAAGGCCTTCATGGGAATCAAAATCGGCAATCACGTATACCGATACCGCGAGATCATCACTCTGACCTGCTTTCCGTGAAGGTGGTAAAGTGAAATACAGATAATGGTACGCACTTGGGACGACGAAGGAGCCATCCGTTGTCTGAAACCCAGCCTTAGAGAACACCTCGGGTAAATTGAACATTTGCAAACTGTTCCCGTCGAGTGCATGTCCGCGACCAGAGGGGTTATTGACAAAGATGTACGGATTCCGACGGGGGAGCGTTGAAGGAAGGTCATAGAAAAACGTTGGAATCGAAGGAATATCGTCATCTGTGATCTGGCTAGTGTATACCTTAGGGAGCGTCAGCGACAACACATTGGTCAATATATGTCACACATACCATCTCCTGAAGAATCTGTAACTGCGCCGTAATTTCGCTAGACATTTGTTGGAATATGTTCTACAAATCCGAGCTTCATTGAGACTCTAGAATATGGTGGGTATGTCACTTACATCGCTGATGGCGAAATATCTTCCATTAACAAAAGCGTGGCCCTTCCCGGTGGCAGCCTGAACCGCTATGCCTAGTCGTCGGCCATATTTTTGTGATCGAGTGATGATGTCCTCTCCCGTTACCTCATCAATGAGTGGAATGTTTCCTCCGGCAACCTCCGCAAGCTGATCTTTAGCACCAAGTGAATGGAACACTTCTTGTACTATTTGCCATGATAGACCTGACAGTCTACGCTCTGCATGAGCACGTGAGATCTATGACGTGTCATTAGAAGTGTGATGACGGAGGGTTGGGATCTAAATACCCCTTGAACGAATGCTGTCATCTGATCGCGTCCATACTTATTGTTGATGTAATACACGAGGCGAGCCATATTAAGACCTGATCAAGAGTAAATACCAAGTTGTATACAATGCGTTTATGGACTCACTGTCGCCTTCGCCTTCAGGAACAAAGCCCCATCTGACTGGGAATCCTCGAGGCACAAAGTGTTCAGACAGACTGCCGAGGAGCGACAGAGATCGTATCTGTGATAGATCAAGGACGAAAATCACATTGATTAGATTCTGCCGAATCTTAAGCATGGGCGAAAAAAGTGCCATCGTGTGGACGCGGAGAAGCTGTAAATTGTCGCATTTTAGGTCAGAGTGCAGATCAACTGGGAAAAAAGTAATACGGACAGTTTGCAAAGATGGATTAGAACTGGCGTAACGGGCATCTGCAGCTAAATCATTCCAATATAATATGACACCTCCACCTTCTTGTCTATCACTCGTATCAACGAGCCCTTCGAGGTACTCGGCATACTTTGGGGAGAGTGAAAAGGTTTTCTTGTCTTCGACGACAACGTCGGCCTCACCCATCCGGGCTTGGGTAGCAAAAGCCTTCGCAGAGCCACGAGACATCGACGAACCAGATTGCTGGGCTGTCGAGTGAACAGGATGCATGAGGAGTTCAATCGCCTGCTCTGTTGTTAAACCTAAATCAACAAGAGACTTGACAAGAGTGCGTTCGCGTTGCAGAGTGCGCAAGAGCCTAAGTACGCGATTTCTGTCGGTCAAATCAACAGGATATAAAGTGAGACTCACCCGAAGATTCCCGCCACGCTGCCCTCGTTTTCGTTGAGAAGCCGTCCGTTGACCCAAGCCATGTGCACACCCTGGGCTACCTTTGCCCAGTTTTCGTAAACTTCGTCTGTCACCTCCTCGGATACTTGAATTTTGCGCGCGAGCGACGTTGCGTAAAGCGGGAATGAATTCGTGAGTGTTTGAAAAAGTTCCACGTCGGAGAGTGGTACGGTATGGTGATTATTCCAGCATTGATGGACGTGCAGTGATTCGACACGGGGCTGGTCGGAGAACGCCATGACAAATTGGATTGCTTTTACACCAAGATCTGTGGAACACGTATGAAGCTATCCTCTAGACCAAGTGGAATCATGGAACACACCTGCAATCTCTTCGGACGTCAGCGGCTCTCCTTTCATCGCCATCGTTTCGGCCTCTTGGTGGATGTATGGCAAGGAATCAAAGATGCAGGTAAGAATTTCTTCGTCGGAGGAAGGCTGATCGCCATTCTCGACGAGTTGAGTGGAATCCTGGGGAGCCGTGTGCGCCTGATGTTGGTTCCTGTCGTCGAGAACAAGGTAGTCCATCTTCTTGAGGTCGAGAGAAACTCCGTATCCGGAGAGATGAGTCGATAGTTGACCTTTTCCGTGTTCAGTAGTTCCTTTTGCCCAACGGAGGACATATTCGACTTTTGGCTCCAAGCTGAGAAGGGCTTCATGAAGAGCATGGAAGGAAGGCGCAGTAGGGTCAGCAAAGTGGATAGCAGTATACCGCGGCTCCTCTATAGATGGAGAAATTCGATGAACGTGGTCCAAGGAAAGATGCTTTGGCTTTGGAACGACAACGCGATTGTCTTTGGAGTTGGCAAGCTGAAGAAGCGTCTCGGCGTCGCAAACGATCTGTCCGTACCAGTCAACCCAGGACGCGCATTCTGGGCTGTGAAGCTTGTGCCTATCTGCCAAATTTGCAATATGGCGGTCATAGTGCTCTGCAGAAGCAGCCAGGCGAGGCGTCACAGCATGCAGTGCAAGGCGAACACGGGCAGAATTGAGGGCAGCCCAATGCATGTGATTGGATGCTGCGGTAAAGACGGCGGAGTGCGCCTGTAGGGGTGTAGAGGGCCGGTCCGTGGGCACGAACGCGGAAAGCAGAGGGAAGAGGACGAGAGGGTCCTCCATTGCGACTGATTCGCTGGGGAGCGGGTGAGCGGAGGGTGGTGAGCGAGGACGGGGACTCACAAGGCTTCGAGCAAGGGGTCGCTGGGGGAGAAAGCGGAGCAGAGGGAGACCGTGACTGGCGGCGACGCGCCATGAGCACCAAAAGCACCCAGGACGATCCCTGCGAGGGCAAACAGCGTCCGGGGCAGCGCCATGCTCGCGTCAACAGGATGCGTCTGACACGTCTCCCCGTCACGTTATAGCCCCTGTCTCTCCCGGCAAGTACCGTAACTCCGCTCAGCCTCCGATATAAAAGACCGTCGACGCTCCCCTCCTCTCTCATCCCATGACGGCTCGAAAGCTACGAGGCTCAGCACGCACAAGACGCGTCCTCCACGCGTCTTTTTTTCTGAGCGGGAAGGTCTGAGCATCACAGTCATCCTTTGATCGTCCCTAGCAGGGACCAGTCCTAATGGACTGAGCGACGTACCAGAAACGCAGTTGCCGGTCGCGCAATGATCGACTTTGAGAAGCGTCGCGGTGACTGGGTGGGTGCCTCCTTTCCACCGCACTCAATTCAGTGCTCTATCGCGGCGGTTGCGTCCTCGGACGCACAACGTGGTTTGCCGTTTATGACGCAGTATCGTGCGACTTTACTGTAGCGGGGTTTTCAGACACTCGGTTCACCCGATGAAAAGAGGAGCAGCGCAGCCAGACATGCCGTCGCTGCTATCCAACTGCTTATGGGAATACAGTTCTACGGCCTCTACGCCTCTACCTTTGGAACTCCCCACCCTCTGGTGCATGCACTTCATCACCATCACCCTTGTCCTTTGGTGCATGGTCTCTCGGCCTGCCATTGACCCTAGCCGTGTTGCCCTTCTTGCTGGTTAGCCAGTGTTACAACGGTGGTTTCATCGCCTGAAATGACTATTGTACGCCGTACGAGGAGATGAGCTGGATTGTCGTCTTGGAAAGGACCACCCATCCTTTAGTTCACTTCGTGGCTCGTGGTCCTTGTTGACTGCGAAACTCGATTCAGACTACTCTCGGACTGTCATGGTTTCTCTAATTTTTTTTTCCTGTCCTCTTTGTGAGGACACTTCCTATCCAAGTGCTATCTACTTTTGTAGATCTGGGTATGACATAGTATTTGATGTCATCTCCAGGACTACAACTGTACAACCTGCCCCTTGCACAATGTAAGTCGTGTCTTCAGTTTGTCCTTGGTCCTACATGTTGTCTCATTTGATCCTGTATATCCTGTTGCTGAAATGAGGATGATTGTCTATTGTCTTGTGGCCAACCTAGTTTACTATTGAGCTTGAACTTTGAGACTGTTGTTGCGGAATGGACCTGACTTTGGTGTTGCTCATTATGAGTTCCTGATCTGTGATGCACTTGTCGGTTGCCTTTGATGTGACTCATTTCCTACACCACAAGTATGCTAGTAGATCGATATGAAGACAAACCGTAGCCTTCTGCGGGGCGGCGACATACTTACATGGTGCGATTCACTTCTTTCCAAAGAATGTTGTCAACGGCGTCTCAAAACCGGAACTTTGCGTTCGGAACTCCAAGGAGACAATGCACTCTACACAGCAAACACAGCCTCAGGGTTTCTTCTCCTCGCTGTTGGCAATTCCAAAATCTTGATGACTTATCGCTGCCTCGTGTACATGATCGAAGTGCCAACAAAATTCACAACGTCCGACCAAGTGTCCTTCTTTCCCCTATTCGCAGTCACATTCTCCCGGAGAAGACGAGGAATTTGAACCGCTCACAGGCACCCTTCGCTAACTGATTCTCCCTTCCCACACGTCTTACGCATGTGCCCCCCCCCACGCGGAGAGTTCATTGATCATTGTTTAAATCAAGGGTCACCGTCGTGTGGGGGAGACGGCGAGTACCAGTTCTCTATGGACCTTCTCTCCCGATCGGGTTTAGTAGAGGGCGCCCATCCCCAGAGCGAGTGCTAGTTTCGCCGGTACTAGGAGCTTGGATACTCGGTTCTTTATCTCTCTCCCTCGCTCTGGAGGTCGCAAATCGTGAGTGACCTGTGTGGGCACTCGGCTTGATCTGAGCCGGATCCTGGACGAGCGGGCTCGGCGTGATTCGGACAACCTGTGTTGGTGACCCGGGGATCAGCGCTCAGCATCCCCCCTGTTTCGAGTCTTGCTTTTTAAAAAAAGATTGCGCGCATGTTGAGCGTTGGGCAATGGGTATCCGAGGTCGGCGATACACCGACCGATCAAAGCAAGGATCAAACCGTACATCGAACAATGATATCAAACGTCATGCGTGACAACAGCTGATCAGACACGCCATTATATTAATATAGGAATGTGCTCGATAGAGGCGCATTGTTTTTTCCACGAGGGAACCTTGCTTTGGACGTTTATTCACGGTTGGGGCTGACATACAATGACATGGATGTGCTGCTGATATGTAGACGCTGTGTGCGCCGCGCCTTGAATAGTCCTCGCGCATACGGTTACCCGGTGGGCTGCGCTTGCATGCAAGCGGTTGTCAAGGACACTGGGCTGCCAAGACCACACACCTGGCCATAGCGTCGTGGGTGTTCAGAACTCGAAGGGATGGAGGCGTGTTGTGGAAACACTCCCTTTTGTTGCAGGACCTACTGAATCGCTCACTGGTCCACTTCCATGGACCTCGATGCAACCGGGCCGGGAAAGCGTTGCAGGGAAACGCTTGGCGTTTGGTTGCGAACGAGTGTCGTCAATGCGCAGCAGAAGCATTGACCGATTTGAACACCCTTTGTCCAAAGAAAAACTCACTTGGGGACCTCCCCAGACGCAATTGACTTACGGGACGTACATGCGCTACACACATGATAGCGGCTGGCTATGGATAACTGAAACTTTAATCTGGACCATATCTTTAAGGATAGGATATGCGGTCTGGAAGGATGAGATGAAGAGCGTGAGATGAGGGTGCATTATCCTCCGAGGAGATCGCACGCAAGATCGAGCGAAGGGTGGAGAGGTACGTCAAGCACGGCTGCCTGTGGTGGACAACGTTTTGCGCTACAATTGCCTCCAGTGGTGCGATTGATTAAATGGTTTTTATTTTCGAGAACCGGCCGGTCCCGCGAAGTGCTGCGTAGGACAAGGTCCATGCCCGGTAAGTAAGGTGCTGCAGAGCGCGTGGACAAGCAGCGGACATGAGATAGGGGATCTGGAGGGTTAGCTGCGGAAGAAAACATGACGTCTGATTGCATCCTTTTTTGTTCGTAGGGTGGCATGGTTGCACAGGAAGTGGTGATTCGCGTGTGGAGATAAATGGCCGACGAGCAGGGTCGAGGACTGTCCGAGAGGGGCTGTAGTTTGAACAATACCAAGGAGCGGGGACAATGCTATGGGTAGGTTTGATACGGGTCGATGGAGGGGACGTAAGAGGTGTCGCGTGAGTTGGTCACGAAGGGATGGTGGCATGGAGAGGGCCTGAAGTGGATGCCGTTCGTTAAATGAACGAGATCTGAGTGGGCGACGTGGCCACTCCTATCAGCAGCCGATCTCACGGAAACAACAATTCGACCGAAAAAGGACACGTGGGACCGAGGGAAAGGAGTTAAGGGAAACAGCCGGCGACCTCGAGACAACAACGATGCCGAGCGACGATATTCAATATTATTTTATCGCAGGTGCTTTGTCAGCACAGTCAGGGCAAGTGGCACAATTTTAGAGTTCAGCGCAGATTAAAACCCCGATAGATCATGGGATTCCCTTTTACGGCATCTTCTTGCGCCTGCCCGGGCTGTGCCGCTGTCGGAGAACAAAAATGCTCCAAAGCCGGCTGACACTTGATCAGACAAAATCGACCGTCAATCCCACACTCGATATCCTCGTTTTTTTTATTCGCCTCTCTCTCCGCACCGTCCCCAACGTCGCACAACTCCCCCTCCTCGTCGCTCCCCGCAGCGTACACATCCCATCGTCCCCATCGTCCATGCTACTCGCCCGCAATCCCGTCCCCCTCCCAATGTCCCCCCCGACGTCTCACCGTCGTCACCCCTCGGCTCCCCCCGCGGTCGTCGTACAGCCTACCAAAGTGCCCGGCATCCTCTCCATATCAAAGCCTTTCCGTGCAGAGTCCCCTCGCCAACACCAGCCCCAGAGCCATACACGTCACCCCCACCGCTCGCCAAAGCCCAAGCTTGCACAGCCCCATAATCGGACTCCTCAGCCAGCCCAGGACGAGCCCGGAAAGCTTGCACAGCAGAAGCTGGCCGCCGACGTCTCTCTTCCCCCGGTCGTCGAGAAGCCATCCGCACAACCCCCCACTCCCCTCCAGGACAAATCCCCGCGTGGGCGACAAACCAAGGCTCCGAAAGATAAGGGTGCGACAAGGTAGATCTCGTCACACTTCCGCACCCTTTCTGGTCTCATCCTTTCTTCTTTTCACTCCGCCAGGAGCACTTCCACTCATGGACATTCACGACGCAACAACGTTCGCCAACCGTCACCGCCAATTCACTCCTCGCAGGTAGAGGGCCCCATATCATCTTCAGCCCAATCTTTCGCCCATCGCAACAGCCATCCTGCGGCAAACTCTTTCGATCCCTTCACCGTCAGCTCAGATTCAGATTCCGATAACAACTTCCATGCCCCCTTCCCCAACATCGGCCTCATGAAGCTTCCCCCGACCCTCGCAGCTCCACCTTCTGGCAAACTTGCCCGCCGCCGAAACCACATCGCGCAACCACCCACTACACCCTCGCCCACTCCTCGTCCTGTTCCTGTGCCCAGAGGGAAACAATCCACCCACCGGAACAATCTCTCGAGATCGGCGCCGAACCCTCAAGCGCTCCCTCGCATCGAGAAAAGGCGAGCATCGGCGGGTTATGCCATGGATTTCCCTGTTTGTGATGATACGACTGACGTGGAGGACAGTTCTCCTCCCTCCACGCCCACTCGGGATTTCCCTGCGCACACTACGTGGCAGCGTCTCTCTTTAGATGGTCCTCGCACAGCACCGCTATCTCCCTTCAACAGTTTTTCCTTTGCTAGCCCTGCGGACTCGACACCCTCACGAACACGTCATCACCATCATCGCACGCCGAGCGAGGGCGTGTTCAACATGTCCTTTGACGAGGATATGTCCGCAACTTCCGATGCCTCGGAAGAGCTCAAGAAGCTCTTTGGCTTCCCGCCGAAACGATTCGGCTCGGTTGGGCCCAGCGCCACCCGTGCTGGCAAGGACAAGGCCGGGTTTTTCGCAAGTTCCGTGTTCCAGAACTCGCCTAGCCCGGACGAGTTGCCTCCTCCCGCTTTTTAGCGGTCCTTTCTTTTTCTTATAGATTCATGAAAGTGTAGAGGTAATTCACACTGCAGTTCACGTTGTCAGTTACTGACCCGCTTGCAGCTTAGACTATTCGTATTGGCGAACAGCCCCATTAGACTAATATCACTTCAACAACACCGGTATAATGATCCTCGCACACCTTCGGAATGTCTCACTATGCCGATCCCACATCGACCACAAAGTCGACATATTCTTGCTCGTCGACAGTGCGGTCTTCCGGGACGCCCCGTGTCTCATACCGTTTTTTACCGATATCATTATTCATCCGGCAACTTCCGGCATTGGTTCTTCCATGTGGTCTTTTCTCTTGGGGCTGTTGGCATCGTCCAACGAATAGTGTTCCGCTCTTCGCTACGGTTTGCATCCCTCGGTCATGGTCGCTCGCACAGGACACTCGCGCTTTTCTCCAACCTCCGGTGGTTTATATCCGGGTCCCGCCTAGCGTCGATATTCATACCTCGCTCGCTGGTGGATTTTGCGTTCCGGCGTCTCGCCTTTTTCATTTTTCCTTCCACTTCCTCACCTCAATGTGTCAGTATCACCGGCTCATTTCCGCATTGCACGCTTTCGCCACATCGCACCACCTCTTATTTTGGTTCCCGAGAGATCGGGTCTGTACAAAAGGAGTTGACGAGGCCATATACATTCAAAACAAATCATTCCCTCAAGCCTCGGCTCAGCCATGTGTATATGATGATCTTGCCGTTGTTCAGGTTGCGCGCCACAAATCACTTACCAGCACAACTATCCGCCTGCCCTGCTTATTTATGTGCGTTTTTCGTGCGACGTGCAGGGCTTCCATCTCCAACCTTTTGTGTTCTTGGATCTTGGGACACTCGTGATATTTCTTTTATCCCCCCTCCTCTTTCTATGCTTCCACTTTCCCTATATGTCTTGCCTTTTTTGGGTTCACGATCCTCTAATTTTCTTTCCCCCGTGTCTTTTTAGTGATTCATTCGGTGGTCTACTTATCTCCTTCGTCGCCGACCCCCCGCTCTTGGATGCTTCTGTCCGGAGCTTACCTTTTTTCCTTCCCCCCTTTCTCTTTTTCCCCCCTTTCACACGTGTATCAATATCGACTCGGCCCACATCGCTCGGACTATCGCATCGCATCATACCCATCATTTTTGTGCTATAGCTTCTCCTTATTTTCTTTTTTTTGCCTTCCCGATGTGTATGGTGCGATTTTGGTTTTCCGGTGTATATTGGACCTTGTTGTATGTCCTTTTCCCCTTTCCTTGTGGGTCCTTGTTTCTGATCGTCCCCTCTAGCCCATTGTGTTCCTATTGAAGTAACGTACACACATACCCTCCTCCTCCTCCCTCCCCACGCTGGTGCAGCGAAGGCCCAACCGTACATATTTGCGCGTTAGTCCATTTCCTTATTCACTACAGTTTAGATTGCTCGTTGCACCTCGTTTCCGCATCCTACATAGTAGTCTACACCCTTCATTCGTTACACAGTTTCTCAACCAGTACACTCCTTTACACGAAAGTGTTTTGAATGCAATAGAACTTTGTCCAAAAAATGTTGGATTGCCCTGAAACTTGTAAGATTCTGCATGAGTCGAAGGCCAAGCTTAGCCGAGAGTCTCTCTGTGATGCATTCCAGATATCCAGCGAGGTTTCTGCCACTAACAAAGCTTCGGCCGAGTTATTGTTTGACATACCCTCCGCGGAACTTTCTGTCTGCTTTTGATCGGAGGAGTATCCGATGTCCTGTCAGTACCTCCGCCATCTGATTGTTGTGATCTAACACTAGTACCCTCCAAGGCTACCGCATTTCCACCGCGCCGTCCCCAAGATCAGGTATCCCGCTTTGATACACGCGCAGCCTCCACGACCATCATGAGTACAATCGGTCGTGAGCATGCCCTCCACCTCGCCATCGTCGGGATTGGTGGTGTAGGCTCGGAGCTCCTCCAGCAGCTCATCAACGGGGACAGTCCTTACCCCATCAGCATCGCTGCCATCTCCAACTCCCGCAAGATGCTCCTCCTCACAGATGGCACTGCCTGCTTCAGGCCTACGGAGGGGACCATCGCACTCAACGATCCCAATGCGCAGGCAGCGAGCCTAGACGGCCTGCTCGACGCCCTGTCTGACTTCGCACAGCGCAAACCAGGCAAAGTCATCCTTGTGGACAACACCGCATCCGAAGTCATCGCAGAGACGTACCCGCGTTTCCTGGACGCTGGCATCCATGTCGTGACGCCGAACAAGAAGGCGTTTTCGGGTAGCCTGGAGCTGTATGAACGGATTGTCGGGACGATTGAAGATCGGACGAGGGGACGCGGGGTGTTTTACAACGAGGCGACCGTCGGTGCTGGGTTGCCGATCATCTCGACGCTCAAGGATCTGGTGAATACGGGTGACAAGGTGGGTGACGCTGAGTCGCATTATTGGGGGGTGGATGTTGACGGAGCGAGTTTTGCATTGGACAGGTGAAGAAGATCGAGGGTGTCTTTTCGGGCACGTTGAGTTATATCTTCAACGAGTATTCGAAGGGGGACAAAGGCGGTCCCTCGTTCTCGTCCATCGTGCAGGTCGCCAAGACAAACGGGTACACGGTGAGTGCCCCGAGCGGGCTAGGGGGGCATGTTGCAGCACAAGTGACACGATGCACAGGAACCCCATCCGGGAGACGATCTCAATGGCGCCGACGTGGCGCGGAAGCTCACGATCTTATCTCGCATGATCCCCAGCCTCCTCGACCTGTTGCCAAACGGACACGCAGACGTCCGCCCGACCTCGCTCGTTCCCGAACCGCTGCGAGGCACAGACGTGCAAGCATTTATGCAAAGACTACCCGAGTTCGACGGTGACATCGCCGCAAAACGAGACGAAGCAGCTAAACGAGGCAACGTCCTTCGTTATGTCGGCGTCATTGACGTCGAGCAACGCAAGGTCGAAGCGAAACTTCACGAGTACGCATCGCCCTTGTACGTAGATGTGGTGTTCGCTAGCTGAACGTGTTGCAACCACAGATACCCCAAGACACATGCGTTTGCCACGTCCTTGCGAGGCAGCGACAATATCATCATGTTCCACACTGAACGATACGGAGTGCGGCCGCTCCTCATTCAAGGTGCTGGTGCCGGCAACGCGGTTACGGCTATGGGCGTTGCGAGTGATATACTGAAGTTGTTCTAATACACATTTGGATTTTTCCAATCAAAAAGATGACCCGAGCTGTCCACATACATGATAAGTGCAGGCGATACGTCACGGAATGAAAAAGTGAAGGTGGGACCAAAGCGATTGTCAAGTTCCTGCCGGTCGCGTGTGGGTGGCGTAGGGACGACCACGAGATGATCGATTTGAACGTTAACGGTCGGACGTCGAACCTCTTTTTATACGCGTGTCCTGCGGGTCTGCGAGATCATTCAATCTGATCCGCCGCATGGACTTGGAACACGCGCATCAGCAATAGAAAGATTCCACGATGCCGGCCCACAAATTGATTTGCGGTGCTTTTTGATGGGTGGTTCCCCTCCCCACCACGGAAATCAGTGTGCGTCGACCGTCATTAACGAGATCTCTGACTTGCGTTTATGGCGGGTTCCTTCCGGGAGACACGGAGCTCTCGTCGAACTTGCCAGATGTGCGTGGGCTTTATCTGACAGGACTTGAAACATGACCCTTGGTTAATAGTTTCCTCCTCCGTCCTTGATGAATCTAAAACAATCTTTTTGGGGATCGCTGGTAACCGCTCCACCGTGTGTGTAGTCCGGGAATGAGAGGGCGCAACACGTCCAACCTACCAGCCGTCGGACTGCCCCCTACGTAGGGTTGGCTGGCACGGTCGCTCGGATCGAGCCCTGGGAACGATTTATTGTCCGATACTAACATTCCAGCTGACGAGGGTTCTTGAAGCAAGTGTGGAAATCCGCTCGGGGACACACACCATGTGCTAGAAGACGACGAAGAGGGTAAATTGATGGGTTGGTTGCTGATGCGGCAATGATGCATTTATTGTCAGACCACGAGTAGCGAACTATCCCCGTCGTTTATTCCTCAAAGTTCGCCAACATGGATCATGGGAATTAATATTCTCACCACAATACACACTGGAAACTCCGATTTCCGAACAAAACGACGTCTCTTTCATGATGGAACAGAAAACAAATCAAAATGAAGGTGGAACTAGCAATGAAATCCGGTATGTCGTGTCAAGGTATCACATCGTCAGGGATATTTCAAGATGAACTCCTTCATATACGTTTCCCAGCTGCACTGTGAAAGATTCGAACCACCACACGCGGTCAGCAACATCGTGGAAAAGTCCTTCATGATGGCCCGGAATTGCTTTTCTGTGGCAGTTCTTGTCCGTGCTTCAAGTTTCGCGTATCTCGATACTCGAGACAGGGCTCTTCGTCGCGTTGTCTGCGCGTCGGCCAACACCATCTTCTGGACTTGTTGATAAGCTTTGCTTCTCGGAGAAGTGATATTGGTCAGTCCCCCCGAAACTTGACGGAACACGATCTGGGTCAAAACTGGGAAGAAGTGAACCATCGACCCAGGCGTGCCGCACACGACGGGACAATCGGGATTCGGGCAGCCATTGGGCACGGTGCCGTTCGGGTAGAGACATTTTCCATGAAAGTAAGAGGGGAATATGGCGTGCTCTAATCCATTGTAGGATACCTCGTTGAACGCGTTGATCACGGGGGTGAAGTAGCTGATAGAGTCCTGGCGACGGTTGGCGGGTGGAATGCATTGAGCGTCTATTTTATCGGCCTGCAAGGGGATTTGTGAATATCAAAATAGCAAGAACGAACGCGCGGGGGTACATGCCATGTTTTGGAAGACGTCGAGAATGACGGAGTTGTATAGCTCGAGGTACTCTTTGGTAATCCCGGTGATACATTCCCCTTCGCAGGCAAGGACAGCGAGCGGGGCGATAAGGAGTGCGACGAGTTGGAGTGTAGACACCATGGCGGGCACGGCGGGCATCGATGTTGGATTGAGGTGTTTAACTGAAGGTGCTATGAAGTTGGGTGAATATATGACGAACGGTCACGTGTGTACTTTGCGTCGCCTTCCCGAAGGTAGACTAGAAGAAGGAACGACCGGCTTCGATCCGGCTGCGAGTATACATATAGCATACACCTTTGGAACGGACTCTGAGACAATCGTCGGTGTCGAGAAGACTGGGCAACTCAGACTGCAATCCAGGTACACACAGATTGGCACACATCACCGATGTGACCGTGGTTCACTGACTGACTAGTCGTGACAAGATAGAATGGGATGTGATGGGGTTACCTACCGTAATGTTTAGCAAGAGATGCCTGAGTTCAAAAGGTAGACTAGTCGTAATCTGCTGAAAAGGGTTGAGGAGGTGGCTGAAAAGGAATAAAGTATCTTACCTCCCCCTCCGTCGTCTCCACCACCCCCACCACCTGGATCATCAAGGTCGTCGCCCTCACCGTTGTCGAAGTAATTTTCGGCGTAGTCGTTGTCATATTCCTCCTCAACATCATAATCCGACTCGACAGTCTGCGAACCAGCATCGGACCGCTCCTCGCCACTTTTTTCCTGGTGAATGGTCCTGTAAGAACAGATATGTGTGGAGTCTGGATGACCGTACGAGTTCCTCTGCCTCTTCTACTAGTTCATCAAGGTTCAGACAGTTTGCTTTCATTTTTTTCTCTGCTGGAGACCGACATGCATTAAGACATTAAGCCTGGAAGTAGAGAGGGCATTACCTTTCCGTTTCTTCTTAGGGTTGAAGTAACCATCGAATATCTCGGCTGGGAAAAACGACGCGTGTAGGTCTTTCCGTTTGAGAGCAGGAAGTGATGCAGAAGTTTGGCGATATTTGTCTGAATATCGCTCGAGCTCTATACGAATGGATCAGCATGAGGTGTGCACAGGTAAATAGGACCTGACCATGCGATTTTACCGTTTCCACGACATAATACGGGGACTTGCGAAGTCGGGTGATGAAGCCTGTCTGCAACTCGCTTGTTTTCTTCTCCTCGGCGGAGAAGTCTGAAAGCACAGGCAACGGGTCCAAAGGCTGGGCAGAGATAGGTATCAGGGGGTTGTCACATAACAATAAACAAGATCTCCAACCGTACGGGGTACAATGCATCTGCTTCACGCGACATTGCTTGTATATCGGCGAATGTGAGCCCCATTGGGGGCATTGAGCCTGCGCCAAAAGCGCCACTTCCCTTGAAACCACCTCGCCCACCCCCTCGGCCCCCACCACGACCACCTCGAGACATGGCCTTTGATGAGTACAGATATCAATGCACAGCCACATACAGTAAGCACAGCTATGACAACGGTTCAGACTCCGAAACTCCGCCAATAATATATAACGTGTTTGTCCCTGGCGTGTATTTTTGCGTCGCCCCCTTTGTTGTTGCCACCACTCCAGCAAGTCGCACTCTCGTCTACGTTCTCGTTCTTGCGTACTTCTTAACGTTTCATTCATCACTGAAAAATGGACAAGTCTCTCGACGAGGTAAGCAGAACGCGTCTACACAGCCTTTTTTTTTTTCCGTCCGGCTCAACTTTTCTTCAGGTTATTGCCGCCCGCCCTAAGACCCAGCGCCGAGTCGGTCGCCGTGGTTCAGCCAAAACCCAAGTATTGGGTAACCCCGCAAACGCAGCCACCCGTGCAGCAGCCCAGAACGTTGCTGCCGCAAAAGTTGTCGCTACAGCCACCCCTACCTCTCAGCCCGCTGACAAGATCATTGTTTCCAACCTCCCTGCGGATGTGAATGAGGTTCAAATCAAGGTACTTGATTCTTGCTGACTGGTACTCCACCGGTTCATTCTGACACTCCTATCAAGGAACTCTTCCACTCCACTGTCGGTCCTCTTCGTGATGTCACCCTGCACTACGACAGCGCCGGCCGGTCAAAAGGGATTGCTGCGGTTTTCTTCCAGAGAAAAGGAGATGGTACCAAGGCCTACCAACAGTACAACAACCGCCTCATCGATGGGAGTTAGTATCGCCACTTTCTTATCTGCTTTCCTACGTCTCTGTTCTCGGGAGGAACCTCTGAACTGCAGAGGTGACCGTTGCCGTCGAACGCTGGTCGGAACCCACTTCCAAAGCTACTTGGGACGACACACTTCAGGTGCTGAAAGTGCGAGTTGACAGTCTTTCTGGTGGCGACCATGACTTGTCCTCGCTGCCCCACTTGCTGCCTCATGCATATGGTGGATCACAGCCATGGATTTATAACGGAGGACTGATCACCCTTCGGAATCCATGTTGCCTGCAGCCAGCTATACGGGCTACTTTATGGTGCGGTCATGGGATTTGGTTTTGAGTACGGTGCAAGGATTGTGGAGCGAGGAACGGTGTCCTCCAGATCTTCACCGCTTGACCAATTTCAGGATTGGACATGTCATGAAGGCTCGATACACATGGCGTCGTCGTGAAGAGTATTTGAAGAGCGGATGAACGACTCAGCGATCCTCGGTAACAACTTGGGTTATGCGTTGCTTGTATCCCTCTCCCTTTTTTGCTTGCCTGCTTGCGTCAGAACTCAGCCGACTAACGCTCACTATCTCGCGCCCATCCGTCAATTACAGAACGACCTATGAAGATTGAAATTCTCATTGACCCTGCGCGTCCAGCGCCAGCTCAATCATTGGTTTCTCGTGTTGCCCCTCCACCTGCAACTGTGGCTGCCACCGCACCCACTACGAGAGTGGCAAGGTTGGCTTATATTCTAACCCGGTGATTACTTTACTTATTTGGTCCTTAGGCCTGTGTCGCGTGGTATCCGCCGGGGAAGAGGTCGTGCTAGGAAAGGTATTGAACGTCCGCAGAAGAGTGCCGCTGACCTTGATGCCGAGATGGAGGTATGTGAGGGATACCTGAGGGCCGCGATGCAGCACCCTGACGAATTAATAGGACTACACTGCGAGCAATTCGACTGTTCCCGCAGTTGCTCCTGCTGCAGCTTAAGCAATATACTGTTTAGCAGTGCCATGTAGTTTCTCACCTCGTTTATTGTTTGTGGTGTGGCTCTCGATAATATTCTGATACCTATCTTTTTCCACATGTCTGCCGTAGTTTAGATCGACTTTGTATTGTACGTTCTGATGGTTTTACTTCTGGACCTGCTCTTGTTGTGTGTCATGGTCAGTCCCGCTTTTGGTGCATGTAACAATAGCTGGGAGGGGTCTCCTTGTTCCCCACACGACCATGGAAGAAGACCAGCCATTATTTGCTGATAGACCAGAGTGGGCCGATGTTGTTCCCCTCGAGCAGTACGAGGGCGCTACTCCTATCGCACCAATCTTCTATACGCCAGAATGTACGTGTATACAATGACTTTTTCGATCAAGCCATCCTGAGCACTCGGTCGACGATTCAGACAAAGACGCCACAAATTACTTCAGAGGCATTGTCAAGACCGGGGAGAAGAGCCCCAGGGTGCTCGATCTCACAGAGAGTATCATCCGTCAGAACCCTGCACACTACTCTGCATGGTAAGTATTCCACCTTCTCAAACCCGCGCACTACGACGTCGATCAGGCAGTATCGGTACAAAACCCTCATTTCCCTGAATGCCCCTTTGGATGCTGAGCTGCGGCTGATGGACGAGCTCGCGGTCACGTACTTGAAAACATATCAAGTCTGGCATCATCGTCGACTCCTGGTCCAACAAACCAACGACCCCGTGCCCGAACTCGCGTTCATCACCAACGCCCTCCAGATCGACACCAAGAACTACCACACCTGGTCGTACAGGCAGTGGATCCTCGCCTACTTCAACGACGATGCGTTGTGGGACGGTGAGCTCGCGTTCATAGGACGCATGTTGGACAACGATCTGCGCAACAACTCGGCGTGGCATCACCGATTCTTTGTCGTGTTTCAGTCCGGCGTCAGGAAGGGAGATGAGGCCAGGGACGCAGTCGTCCGCAGGGAGTTGACGTACGTATGCGCAGGAAGCAGTCGCGTGTGGACTGAGTGAGTTGACGGACCGTTTCTCTCTCACCTCCTAGCTTCGTCAAGTCAAAGATAGCGATTGCGCCCAACAACGCGTCCGCATGGAACTATCTTCGGGGTATACTGGACCACTCCAAAACGCCTTATTCGACTCTTCGATCCTTCGTGGCCCCCTATTCTATACCTCATTCAGAGCAACATGAGGCACTTGGGGATGTGGTCGACCTCGAGGATCCCCTCCCATCTCCAGGGGCTCAATTACCCTGCGTCGCAGCAATTGAATTCATGGCGGATACCTATGAAGCCACCGGCGGAGGTGACCTCATGAAAGCGACCGAGGTAAAGCAACACTCCGCTCCTCTTTTGGTGGATAGTCTGAGAGCTAACCTTGTTTACTTCATGTGAAGCTTTGGAAGTCCCTTGCGCACGAACACGACACCATGAGAAAGAAGTATGTTCTTTTAATACATCGTCTGAGGAGTTCACTTCGGCAATTAAATTGATGTGCCTTCATCACCAGGTATTGGGAGTATAGGATCAAAGAAGCGTTACAAAATGTCCGATAAATGTACGAACGGAGGTCCTGGCGTGAATTGTATGCTTTGTATCCTTCACTCTTGCCTGCTGGCGCAGTGGGCACCCGACCAATCAAGGAATAGTTATCGTGCTCCGGTGCCAAAGTCGGTGAAAGACACTAATCCCTAGCACTGTTTTCGCTCGCCCAAATGGGCTTAGGCGATGTCCGACAATCGGAGCTACTAAAGTCGCGCTGCAACCTGCCCACTCTCATCCATTCGCACGACGATCTTGCCAAATTGACTTCCATGCTTCATGAGCTCAAACCCTTGTTCAGCAGACCCTAAGCCCTCCAACACATGAGACACCACGGGGACGATGGCATGTTCCGCCAGAAACCTTGTCGCATCAACAAGGTCCCGATGTGACCCCATCGTCGACCCTTTGTTCCTCGCACGTCAGTACGGCCCCTCCTGACCACAAACCAAATAGACGGCACGAACCGATAAGCTGGTGGTGTTTCAACACCTCCCGCATGGTGAATTTTATAGCGGGGTTGGCAGTCCTAGAACGGAGATTGACATGGAATGAATGCGAGAAGACGAAGAGGGGGCGTAATGCGTGCAAGTAAAAATACATACATGCCGTAGACGACGACTTTTCCACCGGGCTTCAGAATTTTGTTGACTCGGCCCATGATATCGCCTCCACCAGAGTCGATGACGGCATCGAGCAACACAGACCCACCCCGTTTCGCGAGTAATTCAGTGAGTTGACCTGGCCAATCCACTGCAACGGTGCTGTGAGTGACAAAGAAAGGGGGGAGGCAACGAAAAGAAGGTGAGAAACACACTCGATTTGTAGTTGACGCCGCCAGCGGCACCGAGGGCGGTCGCTTTCCGAATTTTATCCTCGCTACCGCTCGTGACGAACACATTTGCGCCTTTGGCGAGACAGAGCTGAAGTGCGATGAGAGCGACACCGCCGCCGATGCCTGTGACAAGGATATTCTGACCTTGGTCCACTCGAGCGTTGACGATGGCAGCTCTGTCAGGGAAAAAACAAACGGGCGTTGTGTCAATAGCATTTAATTAGCCGATCGTCGTCGCGCTGAGTCGTGCTCGACAGACCTCCACGCAGTCAACCCGCCGAGAGGCCATGCAGCCATGTGAACGTCGTCGAGGTGGTCCGGGGAACGAACGACTTGATCCCGCTCGACAACGACATAGTCTGCAAAGGTTCCTAGAGGGGGGTATTTTCCCCCACCGAGGATGCCGAACGTCGACCTAGAAAACAGGGTTGGGGATGAGACAACGTTCGACCTGTCAAAGATGGATGGTCGTTCTGTTGTGCGTCAACCCACCCAGGTTCCGGCGCGTCGGGGTTGCTCTCCCAGCCCCGCATTGGCGTGAGGAATACGCGTCGTTGTAGGAGGGGGTCATGCGGATCTGCAGACGCGATGACCGTCCCTGGAAGCCTTTTACATTGAATGACGTCGCTCTAAAGAGGTTGAAGTCGATGCCGTCTGCGCACCTGCACCGTCAGCCCCGAACGTGGCTCCGAATGCAATACCTGGATATTGACCAAGACGAATCCAAAGCTATAAGCAAGGAATGTCCGTAGCAGTCCACTTCAATGTCGGGCCGATTCGAGATGGTCTAGCAGGACACTGACATCTCTGCGGTTGAACGCCACGGCTCCCATCCTTACCAAGACCTGACCCCTCTGCAAGGTGGGTATAGGACGCTTCTCCACCAGTGCGTCGTGATAGAGTGGCTTCCTTTCGGCGGGAGACTTCTTCACCACCAAAGCGCGCGTTTCCTCGGGCAGTCGTAGTACTGTCATGGTGCAAGACTCCCACTTCGGGCCGCTAAGCCGTCTGTCACTACTTTTAGCACCTATTCGAAGAGATCGACCACCCTGCGCCTCGGGGAAGTCACTGCAACCACCTTTCCCTCAAAACTGAGCAACTCCCCTCCTTTCGTCGCGACCATATCGCTGTCCGACGCCCTCCGAGTTACTCCCAACAACTTCTCGACGTTCGTCGTCGCCATGTCCAAAGCATCCTCTACGCTAATCAAGCCGCGGGAATCAATGTGTGCCTACACAGGGAAAGGCGGCGTGTAATGAGGGGTCTACCGCGTCACACACAAAGTACTAACTCACCCAGGCGGCGTCCCATCTCAGGTTGCGCGCAGCCCAAGTGGACATCTGCGCATCTTCTTCGACTCCTTGGTGTCCGATGCCAACGGTTACTCCGTGGGCGAACAACGTAGTCACGAGGCTTTGTTCCGTAACAGGCGGCCCTTGAATGCTTGAATAGAACGACATCGGTCAAATTTTCGGGGACACGAGCAACGAGATGTGACTAACATCCGGCGACCCTCCCACGTAAACGGGAACGGTCTAGGAGGCGTGACGATGACACCCACGTTCGCAGCTGCCAGTTCAGCAGCAACGAGGTGCGCTTCGCCTGCGCCTACGAGAGTCATCTTGATCGGTGTACCAGAGATCGCCTCGACTTCTTGCTTGAGCTTCAAAAGACTTGCGATGATGTCGGCGTTTTTCACGTTGACGACCAGAGGCAACTCTCCCTGTGCGAGTCCGCGTCAGATTCGGTGTTTTCAGAGAAAATCGTGGACGTGAACCTTGACAACGGCTTCAAAGGACGCGCCTCTTTCGCCTGTGAACGGACTCGATAGAAGACGACGGAGTGCTGCTATCTGTGTGCTCACACTCGGTCCTTCACCCTGGTGTAGGACAGCGACGTGAACGGCAGTGACATCGTTGAGCACAGCTTCGTGTTCCAACTTGTGTTTTGCCCCAAGGGAAAAGTAAGTACCCAAACCACCAAGGAAACCACCCGAGATGGGTGATGTGATTGCAGTCGACACGCCAGACCGATAAGCAAGTCTTGACACGAAGTCATCAGTATGTTTGCCACGCACTGGAGCGACAGCCTCACAGAGCATCTCGAGTCCCAAACATTAGGCCGTCCACGGCACGGGTGATGCTCCCTTCACCCAAGACTTTTGGGGTGGATCCCTGCAGTGGGTCGAAGACAGGACCATCCAAAGTACTCATCTCTGCGGCAATTTCCTGAAGACCGAGCGAAGCCCCTGCAGATACTAGGGCGGGGGTGATAGAGCCGCCCATCAAGTTGATCACTTTCAGCCGTTCGCCATTGACGAAAGAAGTAATGGTTCTTATCAACCCCGCGGAGCGGATTTCCCCGTATTCAACAAGGACGAATCCTTCGACGTCGGTATCGCGAGTTTGGAAGACAGAATGCACTCCAGATTCATCCCTCCGCCACAACCTGGACACATTTCGGAACAGAACACGGCCGGAGGTAATCGGAGCCGCTTCTAGAGGAGGTAAACCAACGAATTTGACAGCAGCCTTGGCTTCCTCGTCAAAACTTGGAGTTATCGGAGCAGTCTGTCTGTCAGCTTTCTTCTTGGTAAACGACGACTGAAGTTGAGGTATTCCGTCAATGAACACTTGCACGGGCGTAGCACCGAGCCCCAATGGATGGCTGTCCCAGATGACAATATCTGAGATGCTCTTCTTGAGAATCGAGCCTGAATCACAATCACTACTTATGGCTTACCTGCATCATAACCTGGGAAGGGTTGTCAGTGACCACTGACTAGAACATATTACTTATTCTCATGGGACTTTACGTACCTTCCATGATGTAACCAAGACGGTGCTCTAGTCCAAGCAATTCGGCAGCGTTCGTCGTGACAGAAGCAAGAGCAGCGTTGTCAGGAAGCCCATAATAGTGAGCTTGCTGCGCTTCATGCAAAAGCCAGCGAGAGTGAATCCCTGGGTGGTCACTCTGAGACACCAGGTCAATGTCGCCTCACGATAAACCGAGATTACTTCACCTTCATAATGACTTTGATACCATGCTCGTTCAGGATGCGAGGCGCGAATTCTGAATGGCGATACCCTTCACGCTTGTACCTATTGACAGTCAGCTACCACACTCAAGCACAGTACCTGTAGCTCTACCTTGCGAATGCTGCAAACATCGCAACAGCGGGAGGATGTTCTACAAAGGGCGATTAGTTTGGGATTCACGATACAAAGATTGGTCTGACCATAGGCTCGCTTGAGGACGACTGGAGCAAGGAAAGCCTCGTGGGCATGATGGAACGCGGCAATCGGAAATTGGAACTCGTTGGACAGCTGAGAAGAAAGTCGTCATTCCATCACAGGACAGAGGACGGGACAATGCACGTACTCTCACGAAAGCGTCCACGTCTACGGCTTCATAGCAATGCGTTTGAACCTGAAGAGGTATTCATTTCCCTGATAATATAATACCGCGCGACATATTCACCTTGACTTTCCCCCTCAAGATATCCACGAGGGCTTCCCACTGCAAATCCTCCGGAAACTCGCCCAGTCCTTCCCATTCGTCAACCAAAGCTTTCGAGCAATACTTGTCTTGCTTGTCCTTGATCTGGCGAGCATGTTCGTAGCTGTCGCCCAGCTACTGAGTGTGCGCAACGAAAAGGTTTAGAGTACTCACGCTTCACGATATGACCATACGGTATCCATTCTCGTTCCTGAGTAGGAACCTGCTAAAATGAAAATATTGGACTGGGCAGAGCGCGGCAAAGATTATGATAGCTACAAGGGTTCTCTCCTGGGGATACAAATGCTGTTAATCGGGATGTGTAGACATGTCTGAATACGCACCACATGCATGCCTATGAAACACATTAGCGAAGTCCCTAGTGTAGGAAATGCGGTACGATGTCGTACTTCATATGACGCCAACGCGGCGGTATATCGTAATTCATCTGTGTACCATTGAGGCCATAAGGTGGATCGACCAACAGTGACGAAGGAGACCTTTCACTAGTCGACCGCAGTTTGATTGCAAACGCTTGTCCGCCTGTAAAAATGTTGTGGTCGATCTATTATGCTCGAATTGGGATGGAAAGCGACGGCTACCGATAGCATTAGCAGACCCGGGAAGAATGAGCGAGGTGGTAACGCCTCCCGCGATAGAATGGGCATAGCTATCGTCGTGCGTGTTCAAACCATCGAGGGATCGCAACCACGGCAAGGCGAGACCTTTGACAGAGTTGGTGTCATGGGCACCTTGAAGTGCCGGGGACGAACCAACCCCGATGTGAGAATGAACATCGACAATGCTTCAAGTTCATGGTCAAGCTAGTCATCACTCAAGTGGTAAGCGTCCACCCACCCTGGAGTCACCCATGCACCCTGTTCATTCATGAATATATGCGTCGCCTGATCACGCTAGCTTAGCACTCGATCATGCTCACCTCGGCATCGATTTCGACAACGTCGTCCTTATTTAACAAGGCGTTCGCGTCCCCGACACTCTTGATCAATCCATTCTCTAACAAAATATTCCCATGAACGACCTCTTCTCCTTTGTTCAGGCCAGTCCAGATGGATGCGTTCCGTATCAAAATCGACAATGTCCCTGCCTCGTACCTGTCCGACTGCGTGCGGCTGCTAAATTCTGGAGGGGGTGCTGGCTTGACGGACAAGGATCGACACTTCGCGAGTGTGTCTGCAGCATGCAATGGCACGCGGGCGTGAGGTCGGGGATGTCTGACTGAGAGTAGGGGAAGGTCAATGGAGAGGTAGAGGGTTGCGAGGACGAGAACCGTCAACACAGGCCAAAAGCGCTTGCTTGACCGACGGGACGACGAGCGTGCCAACCTCGGTAGCTCCGACACAGTCCCTGGGCTCGGTGCGTAGTCAAAAGCCCTTTCCATGGACGATGAGCGCAGGCAAGGGAGCGCTCGAATTACGGCTAGAGTATTTAATATACCGCGCGTACATAGGACGGCGCAGTGGCCGGGCCGGGCATCGTCTTAATCCACACCACTAGTGAAAGTCGGGTGATGAGTGGACGACAACTTTTGGGCATCTCGACTGTCACTCGGAACGACGTAGCTGGTACTACGGTCGAGTGCACGATAGAAGCAGGGGGACGAAGTCCAAACAAAACAGCAGATCAACCAACGGTCGCCTGAGACGCACGAGAACACTTCTCAAGTACCTGTAACGTCACGGCTGCAACAGATCAAAGTCGTTGCCGATATAACTGTTCTTGAACAGTAGTGACACTGATATGGCAAATCACAAGATCTATAATGCTGCAAAACGTTGACAAATTATGGGTTAGGAAACTAAAGTCAAAAAATTGATGGCACGGCGAAAAAACAATAGGTCCAAAAATATACATTAAAAGGGAGCGAGGAGCATCTTCCTAGGGTCTTCGATGTAATCGCGAACCTTGACTGCAAAGGGAACAGAAATGTAGCGTTAGTACGGATAAGCAACAACGGGAGACACCGACTAACCAAGGAAGGTAACAGCTTCCCGTCCGTCGAGAAGACGATGGTCATACGTGAGGGCGACAACCATGATCGGTCGAATGACAATCTGGCCATTCACGACAACAGGCTTCTCTTTGATAGCGTGCATACCGAGCACGGCAGATTGTGGGAGGTTGATAATAGGAGTGCCGTACAGGGAACCGAAGACACCACCGTTGGAGCTGGATGCTTGTGATTAGTTTGATGCACAGTGCGCCGAAGGAATAGACTGACATGGTGAATGTACCTCCAGCCATATCCTCGAGAGAAAGTTTTCCGTCTCTGGCCTGAGAGAATCGCGAGTGAACAAGCTAGATCGGGTAATACGATCTACACACCTTCTTTCCAAGAGAGGCAATCTCCTTCTCGATTGCGAGGAAATTCATCGTTTCCGCGTTCCTGACGACGGGCGTAACCAGGCCTTTGGGAGTTGCGACTGCAACACTGAGATCCACAAAGTCGCGGTAAACAATCTCATCACCCTCGATGGATGCGTTGGCAGCAGGGATTTCTTGCAACGCGAGCGTACAGGCACGAGCAAACGCGCTCATGAAACCGAGCTTGACGTCGTGTTCCTTGAGTAGCTCATCCTTGTACTTCTTGCGCATATCCATGAGGGAGGACATATCGATTTCATTGAAGGTAGTCAAGGAAGCGGCGGCGTTTTGAGACTCCTTGAGGCGTTCGGCGATGCGCAAGCGCATACGATTCATTTTCACCTAAGTAGCGGTCAAAGAACAGAACAGGCGCGCAAGGCCGGAATAATGACGTACCCTAGCCTCATTGCGGCTGCCTGGCACCCTGGATGGCGCGGCAGCCTCAGGTTTTGATTCCTGTTTGACCGCCTTGGGGGCCTCCGGAATGCTCTTTCGTGAGGGAGCTGGGGGTGATGTGGGTTGTTCTTGGGGCGGGACTGCCTCTGCGGTCTTTGGAGGTTCCCCCTGAGCGGGTGCTTCGGCTGCCTTCTCCTCTTTGGGTGCAGCTGCAGCTAAACGAATGAGATCGATGAGTGTCGGACACAATGACTTGAATAGCAACACGTGCCAACTTCTCCAGCTTCTATTCTGAAGAGTTCTTGTCCGACAGTGACAGTGTCCTCTTCCTTTGCGAGGAGCTCAACAATCGTTCCAGCGACGGGAGCGTTGACGGTGACATCAATCTTGATAAGGGACACGTCAGTTCAAGTCATGCACCAACTGAGAGCTATCGAGGTAGTACCTTGTCTGTTTCAATAGTGGCGACCTCTTCATCTGCCTCGACGGCATCGCCAACCTGTTTCGACCACGACCTGAGAGTACCTTCTGAGATGGATTCTGCCATCTGAGGGACCTTGACGGTCTCAGCTACAGAGTTTCATTGCACCACTGTCATGGTCCGCGGAGCGATGGGATTCACGTCATAGGACTGACCTTGCAAGAGATGCGAAGTGTGGAACTGCGCGCGCATTAGATGCGAGGCAGCGGCATGCCTGAAGACGCCGCATCGAGGTTGGGTGAGCTTGGTCGAGGTATGACATGGAGAACCGTACCAAGTCCTGGACACGCCGGAACCCGGGGCATGTCTTGCAAAAGCAGCACGACTACGCGCGACGGCGATGATGCGTTTTGAAAGCATCGTGGCTTGACGATATCGAAAACGCGCCGGAAGAAAAGTAAAGGGCGGGAGGGAATGGCGTATATCGTGGTCTTATGGCAAGCACTGAGAGCGACCACGCTTGAAACGAAAATGCACAGCCACCTCTGGCCGCCATCGTGTAACCGAGAAAACCCGGACAAGCGCGGCCGCCCACGAACAAGCAACTGCGATATTAATGCTACCCGATGGGCCTGATACATGGGTCCATAGTATCCCCGGTTCATCGGGGACATTCAGCATTCGAATCCCGTACTATCGGAACTGGTGCGACGTATTGTCCCGTTTGCGGTCGAAACATGCCACTGGGGTCCCGCACTGCTTACTGCTTCAACGGATTTTTGTAGTGGTCGAGTATCTTCCTAGCAGGTGAACAAACTCTCTGGAGTGTATCCTTGATATCTCGTGGACGAATGGACACTTTGTTACAAAGTTCACGTTTCAGCCCTCGGCAGGCTTAGGAAATGACCTGTCCATCGGGCGTTGACAGCTGGTACAATGGCAATAGACGCCGTGAAGCGGAGGGCCGGATATCGAGAAGGTGACTGCCCTGCTTCGACCAGCAACGGCAGCATCATCCTGACGGACAGCAAAACAGTAGCGGTAATGGGGTCTCTCAGTCCAATCGCTACAACCCCGTATTTGTTTAAAAACATGTATCGAGGATGCTCGGTCCGAAATTCCCGATGCGCAGAAATCGCGGTGGTGAATTGCTGCTCGGAGATCTACTTAGATCTAAGCTATGACGAGCTGGTTGTGGTGGACTGTGTAAAATGCGAGGGTAGACTCGCCGTGAACTCCTGTGTGTCATGATATGATCCTGTGTACTAGTACCTGTCCATGAACATGAACGATGCGCACGGCTTGCTCAGCGATTGGGAAATACCATGAAGGACTCGGACTCGATATCGCAATACAAACGCGGCTGTCAGTCCTGAAGTATAACCGATTTTCCACTGATCAGGCTCGGTTCGGGTGGATGAAGTGGTGGAAGTTACACCTGCGGGAGTTACTAGTGAGTGGAGTGGAGGGGGGGAAACATGTCAAAAGCTCGAGGATGGTTACGAACAGGAGGGGTTGGGCATCAATGTTAAACGGTTTGGAAAATACATTTGAGCCCCGGAAAAAGAGAGCCAGCGTCATCATTCTGCCGCAGAGGGATGAAGCGACGTAGAAACATCAGTTGACTTGGGCCGCAGTGGCATCAGTGGCATGGCCGGCAATCTCCAACATCTGCCACAGTGCTTGCATTTCAAGGTCTTTGTTGAAGGAGCGTTTCAGCTCAGAATAATTGTACACCTGTCGGAAGGTGATGGACGGGGGGTCGAAAGGTGACAGAGGGACGACAGGCTTGCGGATGCCTTCAATGAGATGATCGGAGGGTGGTAGTTCGAGCTTGTCCAGGAACTTCCCTCAGGTCATGCGCTGCTTCTAGAATCTAATTTTTGGTGATCGATGATCCTCCCGTGGGCCGTGGCGCATTGATTTCTTGTCTTACCCAGTTGAAAAAAATCGCAGTCAAACCTGGAGACGACGGTCGTGTCTGTCAGCAACCATCTTCGTACAACCCGAGACCTTTTGATGTGTTGCAGCAGTATCTCTTCGAGAGTCTCTCGAGGCGTAGATCTGCCAGTGACCCTGATGACGAAGAACAGAAGGACAAGACCAGAGGATCGCGGCCGTAGTTGACTTTGTGCTTCAACCCGTCGACGTTGGCGTGTTGGGGTGGGCATGAATCAAAGAAGGCCAACGTTGACGTGGACAGTGCGTTCTTATTACCCAAACGCCGCCAAAGTGGCATCAGCAAATTCTCTGAATCTCGTTGCTTTCCGGCACTTGTAACGGTACCGGTAACATTTGCTAGCTCATGCAAGGGCAACATTCCGGACCTCCGGTGCATGCCAATGAGATCATACTATCATACAGAGTTCTTCAAGTTCAAGGCTTTCAGACCACCGTCCAGGCTTCCCCAGGTTCATTGCCAACACCATCTCCGTTAGCGTCGCCTCAGATGCCCGCCTCCTGTCTCACTGAGCACCAGTTTCCGATCATCGAGATACCGACTACGCATGATTCCAATTCGACCGTCAACCGAGTCGATCCTTGCAGCACTGATCGAGCCCGAAACACGATATAGAGAGGCAAAGAGAAGCGGCTGCCGAGGGGACGGTGGCCCAAGACCCAATAGCATCTCATGACGCTGGTGAGCAAGCTGAGTTGAGCGACATCCATGCGGCGTTAATGTTGTTCCAATTGAAGCTGAACGATGAAGACGTTTACCATCACGGTTACAAGAAACGACCGAACTCTTACATTTGTATTTTCTAATCATAAGCATCAGTCAGGGTGCTGGAGATTCGCAACAAGGATGGGATACCGATGGCGTTTGTTTGTAACGCCAATGCCTGTACAGTTAAGGGCGACGCCACCAGGTTTGCGCGGCCAACGGTACTAGGCTAGATGATTTACTCGAGGTAGGAGTTTGACCTTTCCGTTTCGGTACTGGTTTCTAAGGTCGAGTTGCCGTCTGGTGCCAGGCTTGCACCCTATTTGACTATGATGAGGTCTGTGCTGATTTCATTGCACTCCTGCTTTCATGTTGTCCTCCGACCATCTCCACGAGGCTGAGGTACCGCCGCTTGGTCCGTCCGGTGCTATGCCACAGTTACCGGATTCCCCACCTACGACCACCTACGATTACCCCTCCCGAAATGCATCATCCAGATAAACTTCTTGAGACCCCTGATTCATCCAATCAGACGAGATTAAAGAAGACTAACAAGGACCAGTCTTCGCAACCGCCGGATCAACCTTCCGCAAAGTCTAGTCGACTTGTCAATTCCCCATCTCATCTCAAGTCACTGGCGAGAGCAATTACTGCAAACGAGATATCTTCGTGGATGGCTGTAGGTCAACGTGTCCGAGTGGGTGTTCTTTTCTTTTGTAGACAAACGATACACAATGTGTCTGATGAACCATCTCAGCGAGCGGTCGCAAAACCCATAGTACAGGTTTGTTGGTTGTTTAGCTTGTTTCTTGGCGCCGTTGTTTACCCTCCATCACAGCCTAAAACGAAGACCAAAACTGCCAAAGCAAACCACTTGAGCACGGCCGCCTCCAATAGCGGATAAGGTCATGCAGAGCCGAAGAAAGCAGGCCCTGTGTGCATTTCTCGCGTCGACAGAGCCCGTCGTCACAGCTCACTTTTTAAAAGGGTAACAGGCACATGATGCATCTCAGCCCTCGGCCGTGCCAACGGGGCCCATGTCTTGGTGCGGGTTCACCCTTTTAACTTTGAGTTGGATTCACGGTGGATTCCAGCAACAAGAAGCAGGCGACGCTACTAGTACTTTTCTGAAGTGATCCATTCGAACAAGGACGTCTCCGGTAGCAGAGAACGTCATGTAGAGAAAGCTGGCTCTGTGTGTCTTTTTGGCAGAGGTTACCAGATCACATCATGATGGCTCCCTTTTTATTAGGAACCATAAGTGAACAATCCTTAACCGGGAGGATCCATGTAACCGTGCGTATCCTATTTGGCCCACAGCAGATCACATCAGCGATCGAGGACTGTACGTTTCGATCACATTCGCATGGATATGGTATTTTAACACGGCTACTGAAGATGGGACGCATGAATCCAGGTGATGCGATGCAAGGGACGTAGATACCATGGTTCATGCACATGTGCTGTAGACCTCGCGTTATGTCTCTAGATAAATCTCACAGCCATACTGAATTTACATATGCCAACAGGGATGTCTTCGTCAAGGTTGTCCGTCGAAAAGTTCGCGACCAACGTCGCCTTTTCCCTCATCCGTTCTTTCCTCTCACCTTTCTTCATCTGCCTCAAATAGACTTATAAGCCCAGCACCCACACCCCTCGTCAAATCCCAATCCCATTGCAGCGATCTAACTCGTCCCGACTTGTGGGAGAAATCATCAGGAAATCCTCAAATTACTTTACATAACTTTAAGGCACTTTGAGCAATCAAAGTCATGTGAGTCTTTGGTCGCTTGTTACCACTCGGGACCTTTATCGGCTAACAACATTAGGGTATGTGCATACGGTCTTCAAGGTACCCCGGACACCGACGGTGATTACGCTACTGTATTTTTCATTGTTTGTTTACTAACGTAACTTCCTTCATATATATACTGTCCCTTTCAACATCATCAACCACCACCATTCCCACATGCCCACTCACACATTGTGCTGTTCCTCCCTTTTCCTGTCGCTGATGGTGGTACCTGGTCACCCTGTCATTGTCTCGGCCCTTTCCTCCTAACCCAGTGCTCCTAATAATGTACTATATATGCTATAGTGCTGGTGGTGGTTGTATCTTGTGGGTGTATCTATTAGTGGTAACTCTATGTGAATAGCTAATGGCCACTTGGGCTTGCCATAGACATTAGTGTTCAATGCATCAGTAAGTGTACTGTAAGTTGATATGTTGACAGGATAACTCATGTTCATGGTTGTTGGTGTTGTATTATTGATGTCTAGTGGATGGAGTTTGCTAGGAAGTTGGGGTATAGAGCTTGAGTTTGAAGAGGTATTGTTGTCATAAGGCTGTATCTGTTGAGTTTGATGATTAATATGGTTATGGTTTTCTAATAGTTGTCCTGATTTCTGTTTTGCTTTTTTGCTATTGTGTTGCTGCTGCTGAACATGGACTATAATTTGTTTAGCTTTGATTTTGACTTGTGCTTGTGTCTTGCACCTATTTGGCTTATACTTTGTGTTGCATGCATGGTATGTGTAGCTATTG
Source organism: Boletus huronensis (assembly GCA_038093155.1). Taxonomy (NCBI): domain Eukaryota; kingdom Fungi; phylum Basidiomycota; class Agaricomycetes; order Boletales; family Boletaceae; genus Boletus; species Boletus huronensis. The sequence continues at coordinate 1,276 of JBBPRS010000216.1, read as the reverse complement.
TATCCCTTGAATCGATTCCTTGGCTAATGTGCAGATTAATGCTGGCAATCATTTGCATGTTGTACTGTTGTCCTTGTTACGATTACTGCTGAGCATGTGATCTAACCCGTTTCTTTTTCTTCCTCGCCTTATCCTTGACTTCCCGTGACCCCCTGCAACCCTCCTGTACACTCCTATCCTCGATCCTACCCTCTAGTTCTCAATCAACTAGTCGGTATTTCCCCTCCTTTGAATCCTCCTCGAACTACGTACCCCCTCTACCACGTCCTCGTCGTCTAGCCAAATCATCATCTTGAGACTAGTCTTCTTTGGATCTCTCTGTCTTCTTTGGATCTTTCCATATCCCTCGGATCTCTCCATATCCCTTGGATCTTTCTGTTTTCCCCGGATCTCTCTGTCTTCCTCTCCCGCCCTATGCTTCTCTACCACATTGGCATTCATCTCTGTTCCTTCTTGACCACGTGAGTTCCCTCATCTGGAACTACCCTTAGACCTATGCTTCTTTCCCTCTTGTATTCCCTCATTCGGGTAACCCTCGACCCTTCGCTTCTCTTCCTCATGTATTCCTCATTCGGACTACCCTTTGCCCTTTGCTTCTTGACCACTTGTATTCCCTCATTCAGAATACCCTTTACCCTTTGCTTCTTGTCCTCGTGTATTCCTCTTTCGGACTACCCTTTACCCTTGTCCACGTGCATTCCTTATTCGGATTACCCTAGACCCTATGTACCTTGGTCCATGCGCAGCCATGACCCCTTATATAGACATCTGCTTTCGTCCTTAGATCCTTACCTTGATCTACCTTCATCTCTATGGTCATACCCCAAGGATCTCCTCTGTCTTAGCTAGTTCTTCACTGAATCTACGCTTCTTTGTCCCTACTCTCGTCTGAGATCTTGGCCACCTATCCATGGACTCATCTAGTCTTAGTCCCAGCTCATTCATTACACCTTCTCGGTGTCCCCTTCGCTCGAGTCATCAGCAAGCGGATGATTTCGAAGGTCTATGCTTGGCCCTATCCGGGTTAAGTGTAACAGTGTTACAGGCTAACATAAGCAAGTGCCATGCACTAGGATTACAGCGTAATCAAGGACAATTTTCATTTTTTATCGTCCTTATGCTTCACTTTCCTTATCTATTCCTTTTAGACGCTTTTATCTTATTCTTCTTAGAAAAGGGCAGTTAACTCTGTAAGGCCCAGCGCTTATAACCATACAAGGGACGCTATCAATTATCTTTTCCCCTTATCTAATCATACCTTAGACCCATGGAGCGT